>CM062630.1:42283134-42293134 GCA_025617555.3 Puccinia polysora
GCAAGGCAAAGTTTCCGGTGCGGAACTGGTGGGAATTATAACCGAGGAAGCAAGGGAGGAGGAAGGAAACAAAGCAGAAGGAGAAACGGGAAATGGAGGGAACAGAAATGGAGGGAGAGAAGAAGTGGATGAATTAGGAGAAGGGAATGAAGGAGATGGAAGGGATGGAGTGGACGGAACGGAAGAAATGGAAGGCTGAGGCAAAACGGATCTGGTGCAAGTTGTAGGGCCAATCGAAATGGATGCAAGGCGGCTGACGGACAATATTGGAGAAGGTATGTTGGGAGGCCAAAGGAAGAGAGCGTATGAAGAGCTCTTGGAGGAAGGCGGATGGAATTCTTGGCGGAAGCAAGCTTGGGTTGCAAGGTGCGAGGAGATCTTCAAGAGGCACATCGTAAAAGAAGTGCTAGTTCTCCGAAGAATGTCCGCATTAATCAATGATGAAGACCTGGACACTTTTTGATCCATGGTTGCGGAATTGACGGCAAATTGGGAGGATGCGGAGAAGGAAGTATAGGATACTTTGTAATTATTTATTATAAATATATATATTTTCTTTTTTTTTATTTATAAATAGAAATATTATTATTTTTTTTTAAATAATAATAAGGAATGAATTTTTATTTAGTAGAAATGAAAGGGAAATGAGAAAAAGGAATAACACAGTGAGATGGAGGAATTAATTGATGGAATGATGGTGTGAAATAAAATGGGGTTAAATGGGATGGAATATGGAATGGAATGGGATTGGATGAGATAGAATGCAAGATGAAATGGGATTGAATAAGATAAAATGTGGAATAGAATGGAATTGGATTGGATGGGATGAAATGTGGAATGGAATGGAATGGGATTGGATGGGAGGAAATGTGGAATGGAATGGAATGGGATTGGATGGGATAGAATCATGATTGTCAAGGTTTGCAAGGGTAGCTTTCATGGAAGTCTTGAATCAGATTGGGTGAATTGCAAAGGTGATGGGCTGGTTCCTACAAGGTGCGATCTTCATCGGACTGGAAGCCAGACCATTTGACAAGGTATTGAAGTTTTCCTTTGCGTAACCTGGAATCCAGAGTACGGCTTACTTCCCACTCTTGATGATTGAGGACAGTGACCGGTTCAGGAGGGGGATGAGTCTTCCCCGGGTATAGGACTCAAGCTGGCTCTAGGAGAGACACATGAAAGACCGGGTGGATACCTTTCCATTTCGCAGGTAAATTAAGTTTAAAGGTGTTAGGGGAGATGACTGATTCTACTTTAAAGGGGCCAAGCTTTCTTTTGGAGAGTTTGCGAGCTGGGCAAGTGCTGCAAATGTTGCAAGCATTGAGCCATACTTGATCTCCTACTGCAAAGGTTGGAGCCGAAGTGCAAGATCGGTCTGCTTGCTGGTTATAGCCCTGGTTTGCTTCTTTGAAGTTGGTTCAAAGCTGCGATTGGAGGGATTGAATTTGTTCAAGGTAATTGGTAGCAGGTTGAGAAGGTGCTACGTGAAGGGAAGAGAAAGTTGGGTTTCTACCATAAAGAGTTTGGAAGGGCGACTGTTTGGTGGAGGAATGAGTGGAGTTGTTGTAGGCAAATTTGGCTAGTGGGAGCCATTGCGACCAGTTGTCTTGTTGATAGGCGACATACATTCAAAGATATTGTTTGAGAATCTGATTAACTCGCTCGGTTTGCCCATCCGTTTCCGGGTGGTAAGCCGTTGATAAATTGCGAGTGATCTTAAAAAGTTGGCATAGCAAGGTCCAGAAGCTTGAGACAAACAGAGATCCATGATCACTAACTATATTATCAGGGAGACCATGTTTCAAAAATACATATTCTATGAACAAGTTAGCTAAGTCTTCTGAAGAGGCCGTCACATTACTGCGTAAAAATAAGGCCATCATTGAGAAGCAATCTACTACTACTAGAATAGCATCATATCCACTAGAAGAAGGTAATTGAGAGATGAAATCCATAGACAGCAAGTTCCAAGGACAAGGCGGAATTGGAAGTGGCTGGAGCAGCCCATACTTCTGGTGTTTTGAGGACTTGTTAAGATTGCAATCATAGCACGCGCTAACATAGTCTTTTACTTCTTTGTTCATACCAGGCCAGTAGAAGTCTTGTGCAATCAATTGATAGGTTTTATCCTGCCCATGATGACCAGCAAGCGGAGAATCGTGCCGTGACTCGAAGATATCTAACTTAATGCAAGAATTATCTGGTACTACTATACAATTATCATAGACTAAAAAGTCATTATTATCAATACTGTAAGTACTATCTAATAAGTTTGCACTTTTGCAAAGTTTGATACACTTGGGGTTGTTGCTTTGAGCTTGTTGGAGTTCAGAAGCCAAATCTCGTAAGCAAGCAATGATCAAACTGAGTTGGGCAGATTGGGTTGAGAAGAGTTTCCTAACTTTTTCAGGGTTGTTTTCGGCAAAGGTGCTCCCCCCCCTTGGTAAACGTTGTCCCATTGTGATAAAGCATCAGGAACTACTGCTTGTTTCCCAGGACGGTACGTGATCGTAAAGTGGAACTTGGAGAGGTATTTGGCCCATTGTGCCTGTCTACATGTGAGGAATTTTGAGCTCATGAAATACTTCAAAGAATTATGATCAGTTAAAACCTCAAAGGATTCCCTAAGGCTCAAAAGGTATGAACGCCATTTTTTCAAGCAATAAACAATTGCAAGAAGTTCCTTGTCATGAATCTCATAGTTAAGCTCTGCAGCAAGCAACTTGCAAGACTCAAAAACTACGGGATGAAAGAGAGAAGTGGAGGAAGAAAACTGCAAGATTACTCCTGCAATCGCATAGTTGCTTGCATCTGTTTCAACAATAGTGCAAGCTAGCTTGTTGAAGTGAGCGAGTATCGGAGCAGTGGTGAACGCTTTCTTCAGAGCTTCGAACTCCGAAGCAGCTTGTTTGGTAAAAAAAAAAGGAGTGTCTTTTTGAAGAAGGTTAGTAAGATTCACGGTTTTTTTGGCGTAACGCGCAATAAACCTTCTATAGAAATTTTTGAAACCAAGGAAAACTTGAAGGGATTTAACGGAAGAAGGTGGGGGTCAGTCCAATATGCGTTTGCTTTTGGCTGGGTCCATCAATAGTTCTTGCTGCGAGACTACGAAACCTAGAAAATGAAGAGAAGAGGAATGGAACTTGCACTTAGATGCTTTTGCAAACAGTTCATTCTTGCAAAGTCGTTGCAGCACCTCTTGAACATGTGCAATGTGATCTTCAAGGTTCCTCGAGTGGACTAGTATATCATCGAGATATACCACGAGGTATTTACCAACGAGATCGGAGAAAATGTTGTTGACAAAATGTTGAAAAGTGGAAGGAGCGTGACAGAGGCCAAAAGGCATGACGGTATACTCGTAACTGCCGAACCAGGTTCTCATTGCAGTTAAATACTCATGAACTTCCTCAATTCAAATTAGGTTATAGGCACCCCAAAGGTCTAACTTTGAGAAATAAGTAGCTCCATGAAAGAGAGTGAGGAGATGTTACATAGGCAGTACTGGATAGGCATTCTTCCGGGTTACCTGGTTCAGTTTCCTGTAGTCAACACAAAGGCAAATTCTGCCGTCCTTTTTTGGAAAAAATAGGACAGGTGAACCGGTATTCAAATTGCTTGGTTGAAGAAATCCTTTTGCTACATTTTCCGCAATTTAGTCTTGAAGCGCAATTGATTCTTGCCTCAAGAGAGAGTAGACTGGTCCTGGTGCCAAAGGTGGGCCAGTAAGTTTGATCTTGTGATTGTAAGGACGGGATGGAGGCAGTTTATCTGATTTTGTAGCTGAAAAGATGTCAGCAAAGTCATGATAAACCAAAGGTAAAGACCCTTGAATGATTTCTAAATCTTCAATCTTGTCATCTTTGAGCACCGGGTTTGAGGTGCTTGCATGGTGCGAGAGGATTAGGGAACTCAAAATACACCGTTTGGTTGGTGTCTGTTTCTCTTTGAAGGAACAGGAAAGAGTTAAGCTGGATAGGTAAGCAATAACTCCTAAATCTGAAGAGGGAATTTGTGAATGAAGGTCAGGATATTGCAAATCTCCTGGCGGAAAAGTGTCATCCAACTCAATGACAGTGTCAGGTAGGCTGTTTAATTCCTTATTGACAAAAAGGTTAGCGTTCTGGGGGTGCAAGGTTCGAAGGTTAATTACTCCTTCTTGCCAATTCACATCCGGATTCCAGTAAACTAGGAAATCATGGCCTAGAATGGTCTCATCCATTCCAGGTATAGCCAGGACAAATAAATCCCATTCAAAGCTGGGTAAATTGGAGAATGCAAAGGTCCATTTTGCCTTTTGGGATACCCAATAAGACGGTTCAGTTGCACTACTTACTAAATAGATAGGAAATTTATCTATCTCGGAACGCGTAAGATTTTTGGAAGTGGTGAAAGATTCACTGATGAAGGAAACATTAGCGCCAGAATCAAGGAATACTTGATAATGAGTGTTGTTAGAATGGAATAGGATAAATATTGAACTCGGAGCACCTAGTGACTTGCAAGTGCAAAGATTTGATTGCGGTGATTTAGATAATGTGTAGTTTTCCTTGCGAGTATCAGAAAAACTACAAGCTAATTTTTTGACTGCTTAGCCGCTTCACGCGCTAACCGCTTTGCACAGTTGTCAACATCATGTTTTCCTCCACAATACATACACAGCCCGTTCTTTTCCCTTCTTAGCCCTTCCTCGTTTTGAAGCATCCCGGTTTCTTTGTCCAAGAACTTCAGATTTTCGGCGACGGCTTTCCCTTTTGACTTGGAGTTCAAAGTTGGGGTTGGTTTGGATGGTTTTGGGTTCCTCGTGTTTTGCTTTGAGGAGTCGTCCACCCTCAGAGCCAAGGTGGACGGTCCATGGTTGTTTTGCCAAGAGCGATTCTTGTCATGATAGCCATTATCAAGCTCAATCACTTGATCAATTAGCTGCTGAAGCAAGGTTTTCTTATGACCCCCAACTGCGAGCTGTTTGACTAAGCGTGCTGGTAGACCCTTTTGGAAATGGAATAGAAGAGCAGCCTTGTTCCACTGGATGCAAGACTGCAAGGTTTGGAAATGAAAAATGTAAATGGAAGCTCTACTATTCTCCTTCATAACTAAACTATTAAGTTTGTATTTGGCGTTTCAAACTTCATTGGGATCGCCAAACAGGGTGAACAGTTGTTGCTCAAACCTGTCCCAGTTGTTGAGAATACAAGTGGGACTGTTGTTGAACAAAAGTTTGAGGTACGGTTCAAACCACTGCAAGGCTCTACCTCCTAAGAAGGACAAAGCATACATTACTTTATTTCTATTGGAAGGAAAATTGTTGGAGTCGTTTGAAAAGATGATTTTACAAGACTGTAGGTAGGATCTAAGCTTATGAGGGTGTTCTCCCATAAAGTGATTGGGTTGATTCATGCCCGGAGTGCAAAAGCTAGGAGTACTTGGACTAGATCGCTGGGCACCATGAGTGAGGGCCTGGATCAATGTTGAAAGCAGGGTTGGAGCATTGGGCTTGGGAGAAGTAGTGCGAACCCCTGGTCTACCACAAGTTGAGATTTCATCGGAAGAATGGTTGGAGTCTGCGAATTTGGCAAGAGGGTCCGTCGGAGCATCCCGTGGAGGAGCCCAAGGATCATCAAGGGGTTCAACAGATGGCAATTTAGAAGGAGGAACTGGATCTACGGGTTGTTGGGCCCAAGGAGCGCTGGTTCTCCCTACCTGATGGATCTCATCATTGTAAGGGGCAAGGGAAGCGTTCCCGGTTGAGCGTGTCACAGGGTGGTATGTGACACAATAATAACTGTGAAGCCGACTGGCTTTCATCCAGTCTCATAGCCTTTTGGTTAGGCCTTGCCTCTCAGTTGGTTTGCAGTTGTGGGAGGTATGACAGTAGACTGGATGACCCTGTTGCAGATTCAATTTGCGATCAGGACAAGTTTTGGGAACGGCTTGCTCCTGTGACAATTGTTGGGTTTGCCGCCTGTCAAAAGCAAGACTCCCAAGTCTTGGTGGCTCCTTATGGCGTTCAGGAGTGTTTCTGAATATGGCTCCATGTTGCGAGGTCATGGGTTAGTGCCACCAGCCATACACACTTTGGGACAAAGTGCCCTTAAACCCGGGGGTACTGTCACACGGTGGTATGTGACACCAAAATAACTGCGAAGCGGACTGGCTTTCATCAAGTCTCATAGCCTTTTGGTTAGGCCTTGCCTCTCAGTTGGTTCGCAGTTGTTGGAGGTATGACAGAGCAAGTACGTGACATCAAAAAGAAGAAGTCTACTATAGGTTGGCAGGCTACAATAGATGAGTTGAGTTAGTTAATTTACTGTCACACGACCACCCCACGTACTATAGGGCAATTCTTAGATGATTGTGAGCGCAAAGGAATACCAAGTGCAAGGG
This sequence comes from Puccinia polysora, assembly GCA_025617555.3. NCBI lineage: Eukaryota > Fungi > Basidiomycota > Pucciniomycetes > Pucciniales > Pucciniaceae > Puccinia > Puccinia polysora. The sequence goes on from CM062630.1 coordinate 42,289,522, forward strand.
CAAGTGCAAGATAGGGATACTTAGTTGCAAAGTGCAAACTTGGTTATGCCACTCAACAAACGGCGAGAGGGATGGAATGTGTTCTGAAGAAGGAAACTCAACCTGAGTCCAATATGATAACTAGGTTGTAGCAAATTCAAGAACGTATGAAATTAACTAACTGAGGAGACAATCATCAGGCAAGGGGATAGCCCTTATAAGGTAATCCAAAGTGACTAGATACAACCTGGTGATGAGCTAACTACAGTTGAAGCGGTGAGGCAATGAATGACAGGAACGGGATAGGAAATGAAGCAGTGGTATAAATCGAAGGTCATAGCGTAAGTGCAAGACAATAGAATCTGAGCGTACAATTGTATGAGGAATTGGGACAGGAGCAAGTGACGTTGAAGGTAATGCAAATGAGAGGTAATAGTGTATGCAGGGTAGGGACTAGTCCAATTTCAAACTGTACAGTAGTGATGGCTTAGTTAGACATAGATGCGAACTAACAAACAATGCATGACCAAAGATGGAAGTCCAAGGCTGTTGATTGGCCAGGGAAGGAGATTGGATCTCATAATGGATGGCAGACTGGTATGGAGTTAACCGCAAAGTTTGCAAGTATATACTGAGTTGGTCGCCAAGATTGGAAGGTCAGCGCAAGCCAGAGGAAATAGCGGATTGCACCATTGATGTTGTGCTTTTATTTGTGTCACGCTTTTAGACTGAGGTAGATGGTACTGAGGAGAGGACATGTCAAAGTGGTGAAGACAATAATCCTTAAGTGCAAAGTGTGACAGATCCTTTGAGCTTCCATACTCAAATATTTGATCCATCTATCTGTGACCTTGATCCTCATCACCAACCATAGCCTTTCTGGTTGAAGAGAATCCTGTCTGCTGGAATTCTTGAGTTTTTTATACCACTCTTGTTCCCTTTTTCTGAAAATACTGGTCTGATCCTCCCCTGATCAATTTTCCGGATCCAGTCATGCTTGGCTGAGAGGTTTCTTTAAGCTTGAAACCTGAAGTGTTAAACCTCCATTTATTCTTTAAATTTTAATTCCGCCATGCTACTCTTGAGTTCCTTGAGAAGTTTTGGTTTATTCTTGTTTGAATCTGTCATTGCTTTGCTTCTAGAGCTTCACAAACAAATTTCTTTTGTTTTTTTCAGCCACCCACAGTTATCTGGTACCCTTCAAGCGCTTGATTGTGGAGAGTTGGGCAGGTTCATTGAGAGCCTGAAGTTTGGTAGGGATTGAGTTGATCTTTTCTCATCTTCTGCTGATAACCAGAGTTATTAGCTTGTGGGGGTTGTTACTTAGTTTTTTTCAGAGTTCAATGGTTGTTCAAGTCTTTCCCTGCACCATCTTGCATCAGATAGTTTTTATTCCATTGCTACCAACTATTCCCAAACTCATCCCTTACATTGATTCCTTATTTACAAGTTCCTGGATCTTGATTCTGGTTACATTAAAATATTATTGTAACTCTTAGGAGGGAAGCCTAAACAGCACCCTTTCCCTCCAAAGAACTGCCTGCGGCTTAGCACTGTTTGGAGTCTTACACCAACGTGAAAGTAAATAACTTCCCCTGATTCAGAGTTAAGGTACAAGCAAGGTTCACTTGTAGATTTTTGGAAGCCTTGCAACTTAATCCAGGTAGTAAGATTTTTGTACCAGTTCTTAGGGGGCTGGCAGAGACCATAGAGAGATTTCTTTAATTTTTGATAGGGTGATTTTCTTTTCAATCCTTCAGGTGTTCTGATTATAACAGTTTCATTCAGCGGCGCATGAAAGAAAGCTCCCTTCACATCAAATTGCATGTAACTAATCTTATTCTTCAGAAAGTAGAGCATACCCAGGCGGAGAGATTCTAGTTTTCCAGTTTGGGTCCAGGTCTTGTTTAAATGCACACCCTGAACCTGGTCTAATCCTTGTATGCACAGTTGGGCCTTGTACTTTGAAGGCTTGAAATGAAAGTGTTCTTTTACTTTGAATACCCAGGTGGTGTTCAGGATGTTTTTTGGTAGGTCATAGTACTTTTTCCAAACTTCTTGAGATTCAATAAAGCTCAGTTCTTCTTCCAAAGCTTTTTTCCATTTAGGAAATTGGGAACATTTTTTGCGCCGCCTTATAAGAATGGGGTTCATAGCAGTGATGAGAGCTATATCTCTGAGTTTTTTGGATTTCATTTTGTGTTCTTAGATTGGTTCTTTGGGTTATTGGTTCCAGAGCGTGAAAGAGAGGAGGATCAGGAGAATGAGTGTCCAACATTTAGCATCCTCCAGATTGGAGTCTGATTCAAGAAATTCAGGGCTGGTTTCCCTGGTCATATATTGCTTGTTGTTTTTTGAGAAGTTGTTTTTGTAGGCGTCCAGTTTGGATTGGGAAAATAGGTCTAGCCCGGGAGATTTGAGAAAGGGAAATCTATTCAGCTGATTTTTGAGGAACCTTCCATGTTTATTTTTGACAAACACCCCAAGCAGGTTGAGAATAAATTAGGATTGAAAGGTAGGGTTGAACCCAATCAAAATACCTTCAAGTACCTTTTTGTCAAACTTTCAGCCTTTTTTGAATGCAATTTGAAAGATATATAACAGAAGCACCTATGGGTTTCAAATACTTAGCAGGGAGGCTCTTGCCAAAAATGAGTTCCCAGGGAGATAGGTGATTACCTTCTTTAGTAATTTGATTAAGCATGAAGCAGCAGCTTTGAGTTACTATATGCCAATAGTTCTTAGAAGAAATGTTTGAAAAGAACGTGGCACGGGCGCATTCAACAATTTTTCCATTAGCTCTTTCAACTCAAGCATTATGTTGTGAATGGTAAGGCTCCAAATTTGTAGCTTGATATGTTTAGCTTTGGAAAATTCTTTGAAGGTAGAGTTAATGAATTTGGTCCCTTTATCTGAGAATATTATGGAAGGGTAAAAGTTCAATCTCTTGTGTTTGATTTTGAGAATTTTTATGATCACTTCAGTAGTCTTGTCTTTAGATGTCAGAGGAAATGCAGCTAAGTAGCCTAAGTAGTTTTCTACTAAAGTGAGAATGTAGTGATTACCCACCTTAGATTTTGGTGAGATAGGGCCAATGAGATCAAGGGGAATTCAATCTAAATGTTTACTCAAGGGAGTAGAAACACAAGAGAATGGAGATCCAGTAATTTTACTCCTGAAACAACTTTTTCATTGGAATTTGTGGAGCTCTTTGTTAGTGTAGAGGCCCTTCAAAATTGGCTTGAAAGTAGAGATGGAGGCTGTTGTATTTTGGTTTCTCTTCTCATAGCCTCTTTCTCCTATTTCTGCTTAGTTCTTTTCTTCATCCTGATAAAAAACTTTAGATTGTTAGAATTTGAGTTTATATATATGTGACTTTCACTGGAGTTTGAAGTATCATTGATTGAATTGATTTGATTTATATTATTGTTGTTATTGAAGTATTAAAATAATGGTTAAAATATAACTAGGCTGTGTTCTCAGTAGTGATTGTCAGACTGTCCAAGCATAACATTTCACTTACCATGTCACTTAAACTGCTTATGTTAATTTTGCCTTATTCATTTTTTACTCAACCACTTGTTGGACAATCATGTATTTAGTCTATATAAACCATGGTTCTCTCAAGTGGAAT
>CM062630.1:42298134-42405634 GCA_025617555.3 Puccinia polysora
TAATAAATAATAAATAATAAATAATAAATAATAAATAATAAATAATAAATAATAAATAATAAATAATAAATAATAAATAATAAATAATAAATAATAAATAATAAATAATAAATAATAAATAATAAATAATAAATAATAAATAATAAATAATAAATAATAAATAATAAATAATAAATAATAAATAATAAATAATAAATAATAAATAATAAATAATAAATAATAAATAATAAATAATAAATAATAAATAATAAATAATAAATAATAAATAATAAATAATAAATAATAAATAATAAATAATAAATAATAAATAATAAATAATAAATAATAAATAATAAATAATAAATAATAAATAATAAATAATAAATAATAAATAATAAATAATAAATAATAAATAATAAATAATAAATAATAAATAATAAATAATAAATAATAAATAATAAATAATAAATAATAAATAATAAATAATAAATAATAAATAATAAATAATAAATAATAAATAATAAATAATAAATAATAAATAATAAATAATAAATAATAAATAATAAATAATAAATAATAAATAATAAATAATAAATAATAAATAATAAATAATAAATAATAAATAATAAATAATAAATAATAAATAATAAATAATAAATAATAAATAATAAATAATAAATAATAAATAATAAATAATAAATAATAAATAATAAATAATAAATAATAAATAATAAATAATAAATAATAAATAATAAATAATAAATAATAAATAATAAATAATAAATAATAAATAATAAATAATAAATAATAAATAATAAATAATAAATAATAAATAATAAATAATAAATAATAAATAATAAATAATAAATAATAAATAATAAATAATAAATAATAAATAATAAATAATAAATAATAAATAATAAATAATAAATAATAAATAATAAATAATAAATAATAAATAATAAATAATAAATAATAAATAATAAATAATAAATAATAATAAATAATAAATAATAAATAATAAATAATAAATAATAAATAATAAATAATAAATAATAAATAATAAATAATAAATAATAAATAATAAATAATAAATAATAAATAATAAATAATAAATAATAAATAATAAATAATAAATAATAAATAATAAATAATAAATAATAAATAATAAATAATAAATAATAAATAATAAATAATAAATAATAAATAATAAATAATAAATAATAAATAATAAATAATAAATAATAAATAATAAATAATAAATAATAAATAATAAATAATAAATAATAAATAATAAATAATAAATAATAAATAATAAATAATAAATAATAAATAATAAATAATAAATAATAAATAATAAATAATAAATAATAAATAATAAATAATAAATAATAAATAATAAATAATAAATAATAAATAATAAATAATAAATAATAAATAATAAATAATAAATAATAAATAATAAATAATAAATAATAAATAATAAATAATAAATAATAAATAATAAATAATAAATAATAAATAATAAATAATAAATAATAAATAATAAATAATAAATAATAAATAATAAATAATAAATAATAAATAATAAATAATAAATAATAAATAATAAATAATAAATAATAAATAATAAATAATAAATAATAAATAATAAATAATAAATAATAAATAATAAATAATAAATAATAAATAATAAATAATAAATAATAAATAATAAATAATAAATAATAAATAATAAATAATAAATAATATGGTTGTGTACAGGGGTACAAAAATAAAGAAACTCTCATTATGGGGGGTATATGCCCCCCAGGGGTTGTGTGTTTTTAGAACAACCCTTTGCAGTAGTTTATGGGTCCCCACGCGTTGAAGGGCCCTACACAACTCCCACAGGTTGTGTGGGGCCCTACACAACTCTTACAGGTCATGTGCGGCCCTACACAACTCCCACACAACTGGAGTTGCGAATTTATCATCACCCTTAAAAAAATTAAAAAAATTAAAAAAAATTAAAAAATTAAAAAAACCAATCATTAGGCATTTCATAATCCAGATTGAAGATTCACAAACAGAAAAAAACATTTCTGTTCAATGATCCTAACAACAAAAAAGGTTAATTGATTTTTTTTATCATCAGCACAAAGGATTAAAGAGGAGAAGGAGGAGGGTTAGTAGGAGAAGGATTAGGAAGGTAAACTGGTTAACGGGGGGGATCAATTGATGGGAGGTAAAATTGGGCGGGGAACTGTTTCCTAGATCAATTGGTAGTTCTGAGAAGATTGATTGGTTAGCTTGATTCATTGAACAGGAGAAGCAGGCAGAGGGGATTCAAATTAATCAATCAGGAGGAGGAGGATCAATTGATTGATCAATTAGCCAGTGATCAATTAAGGAGGGGGAGGAGGGGGGAGGGCGCTTACCTGATGAATGGGTGGTGCCTATAAAAATAGGTTGATCATTCAGAAATGAGTGCATTGATCAGGAGGAGGTTTTGGGGGGGCTTACCTGTTTGATATTGCTTTGTTGGGAGGGGTGATTGTGTACTTGGGATAATGATTGATTGATTGATTGGTCAATTGATTGATCAAAGGATGAGGAGGGGGGGAGGGTACTTATGTAGAGTAATTTATTGATTGATTGGGAGCAGAAGCAGGAGGAGGAAGGAGTTGAACATTGGTTTAATGAGGAGGAGGAAGGAGTGTACTTTTGAGTGTCTGGGGTGAATTGGGTTGTTTGGTGAGTGGTTAGGTATGAGGTGGAGGTTTCTTTTTCTAATTCTACCCAAAATAAAAAAACAAGTCAGGCTAGGATCCTTGGTTTAACCATTAAAAAAAACTGTGATTTTATCTCTTACCTATTCAAAAACTCCATGGTACTCATTGAAGTGAGCAAATGTGAGTTTTAGAATCCTCTCTCTCATGGCAGAAGATGAGGGACAAAATTATACAGGGATGAATTGGGGGAAATTTCTAATATTTTCTTCAAATATTTCTTCTCATTTGTCTTTGATGTCACCTACAAGGTTTTGAAGGATTACACAACTGGTAGGCCATTTGATGAGGATCTTCATTTCCTTGGGATTTTGAAGCTCATTTTTCATTTCCCATAAGCTGGCCCATCTTAACAGTTGCTGGAAGCTTAAGTTGTGGAGGAGATGATGCTTTTTCCTTTCATACATAGGGTTGTGGAGAGTCTGTCTTCTTGGAATCATGTATTTATTTTCCAATGAAGAATTCAAAGCTAACCAGGTTGATTCCAAGTTGGATTCTGAATCAGAGTCAAATAATAATAAAATTTCAGTCACCTTTTTTGTGTTTTCAAATTGCTGCCAGCAACTTTGATTGGAAATGTTGAGAAATATGGTGATTTGATGTGAGATGATGAGATGATTATAGGAGTAGATTTGAAGCAATGGAGATATGAAGCATGGAGATTTGAAGCAATGGAGATTAGATGTGTGTGATGTGATGGAGATTGTATTGGTATGGATTTGCTGAGGTGGAGTTTTTGATGGGTCTTTTGCATTTGATTGATTTTGGATTGAGAATAGTGCATAAGGTGAATAAATTGCGGGTTTGATGTTTTAAATGCGGCTTTGATGTTTGAAATCCACCATTTCCATGAAAAATTCCCTTTTGAAATACAACAGTTGAGGGTTATGTTTATTTTAGAACCCGGCCATTCAAAATGGTGGTTTCATTCAAAACAAATGACAGGTTGCTAATGGCTGGTCTCCTAACTCTGATGTGGCCTAATATGACAATAGGGAGAATGAAAAATGAGTAACATGCCTTTTCATTTGAATTTTTTTTCATTTTTTTATAAAATTGGAGGGTTAAAAAATATGCAAAGCAGTCAGAATAATTTTTATTTAGGTCTTTTTATTCCATTCAAAATTTCTGTCAAAAACAATTGGTGAAAGGTATGAAACCACATGTTAAAAAAATAAACAAATAAAACAAATAAAATAGAAATTAAAAAAACATTGCAATTGATGTGTTAATTTGAATTATTTTTATGCTGGATTCTCTTTTTGAAGCCCCAGGAAACATCTATAAAACCTGAAAAACATATTCAAAATCTTTTTGATTTTTTTGACTTTCTGAGAGCTTGAATCACCAAAAAAATGAATTAAAAAGGCAAATAAAAGGATCTGCAATTCTAACAAAATGTTTTTTTTCTTTTTTTATCAAATCTCTGAAGATTTTATGTTTCTCCCAAAATTGAAAAAGATATTTTCTGTGTTTTTAAGATAACCACCTACTGGAATATAGCATCATAATTCAAAAAAAAATTGAAATGACCAAGAAATAAATTATTTGTCCCATGTGGGAGGTATTTTTTGCAGATTTAAAAATCCATGATCCAAAGGATTGCGCTAGTGAGAAAAGGAATTCCCGAAAAAAATTCAGTAAGAATAATATTGATTAAAGGAAGAATCATTTTTCATATCTTTCATTCATTTTCACATGTGGTTTATGCCTCTAAGTGAATCCAGCCATTGTTTTTTGAAATTTTTGATAAATAATGTTATGAATTATAATTTTTCAGAAACCAGATTTATATTTGCCACTGGGATGCAATTCATTCTTCAAGGAGAAATGAAAAAAACAAAATTTTTCATTAAATACGAATTCAATTGACTTTTGTTCAAGAAAATTGATAATATTTTGTTTTGAAACTTGATACCAATCCAATGAAAGCTTCATGCAACACAGCTCTGAATCAAATTTCTTAACATTTTTAAAAGAAATATGGAATTAAAAATAAATACATTAATTCCAAATTCTTCCTGTTATGAAAAATTTTAAATTCATTCCATGCATTACATAAACATTTTGCAGCAATATTCTGAAACCATCCAGAAATGAATTTATGTTTGAATCCAAAACCTCAACAATTTCAAAACAGGTTTCACTCACCAACCCAGGTGCTACACCTGCAAGCAGTTGCAGCCATTTTGTTCATAGTGAGTTAAGACGTAAACATTTTCCTTATGACTTAGAAAGTATGAACCTTATTTCTTCAACATGCAGATAATTTAACAAATTTCTTTATCATGAGTTTTTTGATTAATTTCAGTGGGCTGAAAATTCCTAGATTTGAAAGCCACAGGACAAAAAATTTTGAGGAAATGGAAAATTGAGACATGAAATCTGAAATATTGTAACTTCTTGTGTATGTTTTGAAAATAGTGCAAGCAAGCTGGTTAAAATAATCAATAATAGGAACCATACTTAAGACTTTTTTGAGATCTTTTAACATTAAGTCAGCCTGCTTTTTCAGAATGAATGGAATTCCTTTTTGGATTAGATTAGTTTATTCAACAATGTTCTTGGAATATTTACAGGTGAACTTCTCATTAAAATTACAAAAACCAAGGAAAATTTGTAAATTAAAAACCAGAGATGTTGAAGGAAATTTCATAATTCATTTGCACTTGGCTGGATCCATAGAAATACCATCTTTCAAAAGTCCTACACAAAGGATTTGGCAAGTTCTTGTATGAAACTTGCACTTAGAAATTTTAGCAAAAAGATTTTTTTTCCAAGGTCATTCCAAAAATTTGAAAACCTTTTCAATTTGATATTTTATTTTCTTGAAGTAGACCATTATATCATAAAGACACACCTCAAGGTACTTCTCTACAAGATCTGAGAAAATTTCATTGACAAAATTTTGAAAAGTGGAATTAGAATTATAAATCCCACATACCATAATAGTTTACTCATAGCTTCCAAAATGGTTTTCAAAGCAGTCAAATACTCATGAGATTCTTCTATTTAAATCAAATTATGAGGGCCACAAAGTTCTCACTTGAAGAAATGAGTAGCTCCTTAAATAGGGTTAGGAGATGTGACATAGGCATGACTGGATAGGCATTCCTGTGGGCTGCCTGATTCAGCTTTTTATAATTAACAAAGGGACAAAGACTGCCATGTTCATTTGGAAAAAAACGTACTGGCAATCTTGTTTTAAAATTGGTTGTTCATAGAAATCCTTTAAATACATTTTCTGAAATTTTTTCTTGAAAAAAGGTCAAATCTTGATCCAAGAGAGGAAAAAAGTGACCCAGAGACAGAGTTGGACCAGTTAGTTTTATCTTATTATCATATGAATTGGAGGGCAGAATTTTGTTGGCTTCAAAATATGAGAAAAATCAGCATATTCATGATAAACAGGAAGAAAATAGTCTTGAATCATTTCCAAATCTTCAATCTTTTCATCATCTTTGAGCACCAGATTTGAGGTACTGGAATGATGTAAGAGGATCAAGCATATCAAAATTAAGAATTCATGAGGTGCCCTATTTTCTTAAAAAAAGCAAGAAAGAGGTAATTTGCAAAGGCCATGAATAACTACAAGATATGAAGAAGGACTTTGAAACTGAAATTCATCATATTTAAAATCTGTTGAAAGAAAAGTCTCATCCAAATCAATAAAGGTTTCAGGTAGGCTATTCAATTCCTTGTCAACATAAAAGAGCAAATTGGGGTTGCAAGTTTCAAAGTTTAATTCCTCCTTCTTTCAAATTGATTTAAATATTCCAATGCACTAGAAATATTTGGAAAAGAATGGTTTTTTACATCCCAGGAATTTCTGGGGAAAAATCAATCCCATTTGAATCATGGGAGATTGGAAAGGAAAAAAGCACATTTTGCCTCATGGGTAACGCAATGAGATGGGTGAATTGCACTGCATTTTGAAAAGAGGGGAAAATTTTATATCTCAAAGTACATAGAATTTTTGGAAAGGGAAAAATCTACAGTTATGAAAGATATTTTAGAATCTAAATCAATGATTAATATTTCAGGCACATTTGAATGGAAGAAGGCAAATCTCATACTACAACTATGACTGCTCTTACAGGTTTAGAGATTGAATTTTTCTACTTACACAATTTTTAGTTATCTTTGTGAGTATCAAGGAAACTAAAAGCTATTTTTTTAAAGTCTTAGCTGCTTCATTCACTGAAATCTTAGCACAAATTCTTTCAATCATTTTTTAATCTGGAATAAATACAAAATCCCTCTTTCTCAATCCTTGGCCATTCCTGATTCCTAAGTAACTCAGGTTGTCTTTCAAGTAATCACCATGAAAAAAATGGCTACACCTACCAGCAGGTGTAGCACCTGGGATGGTGAGTGAAGCTTGTTTTGACTTTGTTGAGGTTTTGGAGTTAAACATCAAATTTATTACTGGATGGTCTCAGAATATTGCTGGACAATATTTATGTAATGCATTAATTGAATTGAAAATTCTTACATAACAGGAAGAATTTGGAATTTATGTATTTATTCTTAATGTCATATTTTTTACAACTGTTGAGAATTTGGGTTCAGGCCTGTGATGCATGAAAGTTTTACTGGATTTGTATCAAGCTTCATAATTACATGTTATCAATTTAATTGAAAAAATGAAATTTAATTCTTATTTAGAGACTAAATATTTTGTTTTTGATTTCTCCTTCAAGAATAAATTAAATCCCAGTGACTGTACTAATCTGATTTTTGAAAAAGAAAAATTTATAACATTATCTTTAAAAAAGTGCAAAAAGAATGGGCTGGATGCCCTCAGATCCACAACTTTAAAATTTTAAAACAAACAACACTTTGATGAATAATTATACATTGAATCAAAGTTAATTTTACTCCTTTTTGTTTGAATTTTTTGATTTTTTTTTGAATTGAGCTTTTCATCAATACAAGAAAATTCAATTTTTTATTTTTTTTTTCATTTTTTTTTTGATTTTGCATTTTAATTTAAATTATAATTTTTTTTGATTTATTCCCTTTTTTTATTTTATTTTATTTTATTTTATTATCATTGTTTTTGATTTTTTTTCAAAATTTTTTTTTTAATTCTGGCCATTATTCTTTTTGACAAAAGCTACTCTTAAATACACAGATTTTTCACATGCCATTGATTTTCTGCACCCACAGACATTTCCTTGGAAACACAGGCATTTCAAGGATTTGTTTTTGTGAAATTTATAACACTGCAGCTTTCTAGATTAATAAGCAAAGCCCTTATGAATAATCATTTGGAATTTTCAAATTATTTCAAGACCTTCAAAAATCCATTCAAAGACCAGGAAAAAAAACAAGTTTCAATGCATTATTGCGACTTTTAATTTTACTTCTAATCCAATTTTTTTGGTGCTTTAAAGACTTGGAATTGTGAAAAATCAATTCAAAATCTTGAAACTATCTTCTTGGCATTTGCTTGATGTTTTATAGGCTTATTAAGATTGGATTCAATGTAAAAGGACTTTTAAAATCACATCCATTTCAATATCTTTTTTAACATCAGGAATAAAAGTTTCTTTCTTGTCAGTTATTTGGAATATAATTATAAGATTGAAAAAAAAAATTGTTTTAATCAAAGCATTTACTCCTCAAAATATTTATCATCATGAAAATAAGTTAAAATAATAGGGGTTGGAAACTGGGTGATCTACATTTTGAAACCTTGTTTTTGTTAAATATTAATAGAAAAATAACCCATACTTGAGGAAAGTATAATTAAATTTTCAGTGAAAATTGTTAAAGGCCTCCATTGTAAAAACAGACTTTTATTGGAGTTGCTTTTATAATTGTTTCTGTATTTTTTTCTGTTGGAAATATAAAAACAGAGATATAAAAAGAAAATCCAAGCAACCCCAGTAATTAAATGACCTTTTGAAACTGGCCAGGGGGTCTTAAAAATAATTCTGGTTATTTGATGCTTGTTTTTTTCTCAATTTCTGTTTAACTTATTTTCCTTTGATTTTTGTTGTGTTTTGTAAAATTCCTTTCAATCAAATTTTTTTGTGTTAATGGCAATTTCTTAGAACAACAATGAAAGTTTTATTTTTATTTTTGAAGTTTATTTTGGTGAGGGTGAAAGATTTTCTAGAATTATGATGTTGCTCCTTAAACACTAGATCATCCTCACTTCAAACTGCGTTTTTCAAGCATCATCAAACAGTAAATTTGAGGGTACTCACTTCACTGGTGTCAAAGCTTATATAGCAGGGAAGGACCAACAATTTCAGCTGGGAGAACCCAATGTGCTCCAGTGGCTTGGCCCCCCCCCAACCTTGGTTCAATTCAAATCACTAGTATATGGAACTCACCTAGACCAAGGAAATGCCCATGCATGGAAAATGTCATGGGGGAATAAGATAATCATTTATTTAAGAGTAAGCATCATGAGAAAAACAATGCTCTTGACTTTTTTCATTTTTGATTTATTTTTGGTTTTTTTCTTTTCTTTTGTTTTCTTTTTTATTTTTGGATTTGGGTGGAAGGCTTAAAAAACTCCTGTTGGAATTTTGATGTTTCTCCTCAAACACAAGCTCATCCTACCTACAAACCATGTTTGGAAAAGACCATAAAACATTGAATTTTTGATACACATTGCACTCATCTGCACTCCCATAAAGTAGGGAAGGACCAAGAATTTCAGTGCACTGACCCCAAATATGTTTCTAGATTATTTTGATTTTTTTGATTTTTTTATTTTTTGTTGTAATTTTGTTATGATTTTTTGGGATTTTTGTAATTTTTTTGGTTTTTTTGGTTTTCTAGGGTTTTTTTTTTGGTTTTTTTGGAATATGTTATTTTTTTGATTTTAATTTTGATTTTTTTTCCCTATAAATTTGGTGGATGACTTAAGCTAAGTCATCCACCTCCCCATAAGCATTTGGATTTTTTTAGATTTTTTTCTTTTCTTTTCTTTTTTTGTTTTTTCAATTTTATTTGATTTTTTTTCCCATTAGGGCGTATCAAAGTTAACCAAAACCCGCCATTTCTTAATGCAGGGTTTCAAACCTGCCATTAAAAAGCAAAAAAACCCTCTTATTTCACATCAGACGTGTCAAAGTTAAAATGAAATAAGTGTGTTTTTTCAAATAAAGAATTTAAAGGCTTCTTCCACCTCCCCACATCATCCACCCCTGGCTTCCCACCTCCTTCCACCTCCTACCTCATTTCAAATTTTTTTACCTCCAGCCTCATCATAAAAAGATTCACCACTTTCATCAATTTATCACTCTCATCATCACTCTAATCAATTTATCACCCTCATCACTTGATTAATCACCATTTTATTGCTCTCATTGCTTCATTGCTCTCATTGCTTTATTGCTCTCATTGCTTCATTGCTCTCATTGCTTCATTGCTCTAATCGCTTCATTGCTCTCATTGCTTCATTGCTCTCATTGCTTCATTGCTCTCATTGCTTCATTGCTCTCATTGCTTCATCACTCTCATCACTCTACCTCCAACCTCATCCAAAGAATCCAATCATTTTTTTATTGCTCTTGTCACTTTATTGCTCTCACACTTCATATCTCCCATCACTTTATCTTGCTTGTCACTTTATCCCTCTCATCACCTTATTGCCCTTAATATTTCCAAATGGCCCCTCAGCAAACCTCCCCCCACAATTCAACACAAAAGTCCAACACACCAAAGCAAACATTGCCAAGGAACTCCAAAACAAACAATCCTCCCGCATCAGCCTCCAAGGGCTCAGATAATCCCCCCCCCATCAGCTTCCAAGGGCTCAAGTCAGCTCAAGGGAGCTGATCACATCATCCTGGTCAATTGGCTCAAAATTCCCTGCAACTATGATGCCTGCTTTGGATTGGACAATGAAACATGTGTTGGCCAACCACCATCCTCTAAGGTCAATGGTTATCTCCTCATGGCCAATGAACTCAAGAACAAAACAAAAGGAAGGCTGGATCTTTCATCCAAACAGATGAGGAAGCGATTCAAGAATTATTGAGCCAATTACAAAAAGACCCACTCCATTTCAATCTCCACCGGCTTTGGTATCACCAACTCTGAAAAAGCCAAGGGAATCAACTTGGTGGTTGATAAGTTGGACTCCATTTGTCCTTTTTATATCCAAATGTATGAAATCTTTGGAAATAAGGCCAACATCACCCCTTTAGCCGCTTTTGATTCCCAAAAATCCAATTCAGTCCACGCTGAGGACTTGGCTGGGGATGCTCAGCCTAGCAATGGTGATCCTGAAGAAACCTTTTCCTTGGAGTGCCCCCCTTCTGATGCCAAGGAGGATATTCAATTGCTATCAGCTCCCATCACTTCTACTTCTGCATTGATTGAAGTGTCAAACCATACCTTGGACCCCTCCCCTCCTTCTGTGGATTGCTCTTTTCCTGGCTTAGCAGATCTCATCAACCTTGCTGATGCAGAAAAAGATACTCCTCAGTCTCCATTACCCTCAACATCCATTCAAGTAAGAAGCCAAGCTCTTTTCTCTTCTGTCTTGTTAATCATGACTGATTTAGATTGTAAAAAAACAGGCTCATCCATTCCAGAATGGCCAAAGCGTCAAGCCAATGGGGCCTCCTACATTGCCTTCAAACACCAGTGAAGACTTTCAGACTCAAAAGTCCTCTGCAAAGGGTAAGAAAAAGGCCTCCATCCCATCAATATCAACCCCAAAAGTCATCAAAATAGGAGAAAAACTTCCGGCTTTTCAGGCTTTGAAGAAATCATGGAGATGTGAGATTCATGTAAGTTCATTGGTTGAATGTCCTTGCTTCAAAAACCATGCTCATTGCTTTTCCCCTGCAAAAAACAGTAAAATCACAAATTGAATTTGAAAAACTTGACTTTGAAAAGCAAAAGTGGGATTTTCAAATGGCCATGGATGTTCAAAAGCAGAAAGCCAAGAGTTTGGCTCATCAACAAAAATGGGATGCTGAGTGGAAGTTTAAACAGGCTGGACTAGATTTTCAAAAAGAGGAAAAGGAGAATGTTCAACATCAAGCCTAACTGGAAAAGGAGAGGGAACAAATTGCAACCAAAAAAAGGATAACGTATCAGTAGCCTTGGCTTGAATTGGTAGCAGTAGAACAGTAGATGAGATACAGCCAATAACTCAAATGATGGGCTTGTAAATATATTTTCATGGGTAAAAGAAAAACAAAAAAATTGTGATTGATTAAAACTTTTGAGAGTATTCTTAACCCCACCTACAAAAAAATCTTTTTTTTGTTTTTATTTTTTTATTTTTCTGGAGTAAATTTGGCAATTATTCAAGTCCCTACAATTGTTTATAGTTGTTTTATTAATTTGAAGTGACAGGGCCATTCTGGTATGGGTTGCTGTGTCCACAGCAGGAAAGGTACAGTGCTTGTACTTATCAGCTGCCAAAACCATTTTGACTATACCTTTTTCCTTGAAATCAATTCCAAAGCCAAGGTCAGGAAAAAAAAATTTTCCATATTTTCAATAATCAACCATTTGATTTCTTGGTTGGAACCATGAGTAAAAAGGAGTATCCAGAGATGTTGCCTTTGTTGATATGAGGAGAGTTGTAAAAAGAATTGGAGGTGAAAGTGATTTGTGGGGAGCAATCAAAAGGTGTAGGATTGGAACCAAATTCAAACAAAGAGAAAGAGGGGATGTTGTTTTCCTTCATGGCATCAAGGTTTGCTTCAGAGGAAGGTTTGGCCAAATTTCAAAACATTTGTCCTAGAATTGGGGATACTTTGTTGGCCTTAAGTTTGAGGAAATCATACTCTTGAGGAGAAGATCTAATGGATGATTTCTTCAAATAAAGTCCAAATGACTCAGAAGGGTGAATTAATATTTGCCATCCAACTGCCCACATTTTCCCACCCCAAGATTTTGAAGGACCAACCGGGTTGACAAATTTATTTGACTGGTGAAGGAAATTTGTCACAAAGTTGACTTCTTGTCTTGGTCAGAAAGTTTCTCCAATGGGACAAATTTGATTTTTTTAACCAGGGCTTGATGATCACATCAATTGAGGACAATTACTTTTCCACGGTGGAAGACATGGAACCTTTTGATTGTTTGTTATGCTTGCTCAAACTCTTCCTGGATTGGTTTTTGACTATTATTTTTCTTTTCCGCAACAATTGAAGTGTGCAGATCCAAAGGATGTGGTTTCCAACGTGACCAGACCACCATTTCATTAATACCTTCCTCAGAAACCTCCAAAGATATTTTGGAATCTCTCATCTGATTCCTCTTTTGGCAAGCAGCCCTACTCTTCCCACCTCTCTGTATTTTTTTCAAGCAATCTCCTTCCATCTTGTTCCCTCCCAATCCTATACTTAGATTGGGGTGAGGAACAAGAATAGATTTGGATGTTTGTGTAACATTGTGAGGGGGTGGGAGAAGACTAGGATTTTCCCCAAAAGCGGTCAAATGTTTTCCAAAAAAAAAAAATCAGTCCAACAGACATCATCAATGAAACATGATTGAATAATAAAAAAAGAAACCAAACCTGGAATTGAACTCAGGGACACTGGAAGCTGAATCCCCCCCAAATTAAATTGGCATGAGTGACCCATGCAACACACCAACAAGAAATGTTATCAAAAAAATTAAAAATAAATAAATAACATACCTTCCATGGCAAAGAAAACCAGAAATAATCAAAAAGGACCCTGTTGGCTTCTGGTGCATTCCACAGACACCTAAAAAGAAAAAAAAGTGGTGGTCAGAAACAAAGAACACTCCAAAAAGAGTTGGAGGAGAAGATTGGCTCAATTGGTCAATTGCTTGGAAAAAAATTAATTGATTGCTCGCGAGGGATTGATTGATTGATTGATTCGGATTTGATAAATAAATGGAAACCAAATCAATCAATTGATCAATTTGATTTTGATAAATCAATCAAAACCAAAACAATTGATCAACCAATCAGGATTCAATTTATCAATCAATTCCTAATCAATCAATCAATTGATCAGGATTTGATTGGTTGATCCATTCCTAAACAACTGGTCAATCAATCAGGATTCAATAAATCAATCAAAACCAAATCAATCAATCAATTGATCAAAACCAAATCAATTGATTCACCAATCAATCAATTCCTAATCAATCAATCAATCAATCAGGATTCAATTGGTTGATCAATTGCTAACCAATCAATCAATCAATCAGGATTCAATTGGTCAATCGATTGATCAGGATTCAATTGGTCCATCAATTCCGAATTGATCAATCAGGGTTCAATTGGTCAATTGATTGATTGATCAGGATTTGATTAGTTGATCAATTGATCAATCAGGATTTTATTGGTCAATCAAATCCTCATAAATTGGAGGGGGTTGGTCAAGCAAGGAAGGAGGAGGAGGAGGAAGGGGGGAGAAAGAGAAGGGAGAGGCGTACCAGATGAAGAGGGGGATGCAAGAGAAGACCTGGGGGGAGTTCAAAGGAGAGGTAAGCAATAGTAAGTGGAAGGAAAGAGGGAAGGGGACTAACAGATGTTTTGGGGAGCTTGGTGAGGTCAATGAGGGTGGTGAGGTTGGTTAGGTTGCTGAGGTGAAGGTGGTGGTTTGATGAAGAGGAGGAAGAAAGGTGACTGGTGTGTGAGTGGGGTGAGGTGGAAGTGTTGGAGCGGTGAGGTGGAGGTGAGAGGTGAGAGGTGAATGACCTGGAAAGTGGTGGGATATGAGGTGCAGGTGTTTTTTGATTTTGTCTAAGTCCACCAAAAAAAAAAAAAAAAAAAAAAAAAAAAAAAAAAAAAAAAAAAAAAAAAAAAAAACCAACTCAGCCTGGATACTTGGGTGAACAATCAAAAAAAAAACTTACTGTGAAGTTATTTTTCACCTATTTTAAAATCAAACATTACTCATCAAAGCAAGCAAGGGTGAGAGGAAGAATCTGCTCTCTCATAGAAGAAGATGAGGGACAAGATGAGGCAGGGATGACTTGAGGTGGTTCAGGAATATCATCTTCAAATATTTTGTTCCATTCATCTTTGATGTTGGCCAAAAGATTGTGAAGAATTACACATGATATAATCCAGTTGATGAGGATCTTCATGTCTTTAGGGTTTTGAAGCTGGTTTTACATTTCCCTTAAGCTGGCCCATCTTCCTTTCAGGACTCCTATGGCATGCTCAATCCAAACCCTTGATTGTGCAAGATGATAGTTGAAATTGGTTTTTTCTTGATTGTTAGATGAAAATTTCCAGTAAGGAGGAACCAAATATTTGCCACTAGAATAAGCTGAATTGGCCAGAAGGTATTGATTTTGGGCAAAGTAGCTCTCTGGTTGTTGGGCAATCTGCATCCGATTGAAAACGTATGAATCATGACGAGAACCTGGAAGGCCAGCATGGAGGGATATGAACTTCTTGTTTTTATCACAAACCATTTGTAGGGCCATAGAGTATCTAAACAAAAATATGAAACATATTTGGTGAGTGGTGTGATCAAAGGTGTTATCAAAGTCATTGGAAAAGAAATGAATCAGTTGCCTTTTTTTGCAATCAAAATAGTGGTTGCCATCTAACTTGGGTTTTTGACTCAAGGGGATGGTGGTACCATCAACAAACCCAATGCAACCAGGAAAGCCTTTTGTCTCCTTACTTGAGATATCTCCTTGCATTCTTCTTTGGTGGGCCAAGAAAGGACTGAGCAACGGAGAGATAGGATAGCAATGATTGCTATCCTATCTCTCAAACTCTTTTGGTGTATAAGTCAATGCTTCCATAAATGACTGAGAATAGATTTTCCAATTGATGGATTGCTGCTCCATTTCCATTTGATCCCAATCTACAAAGAGCAAAAGAAAGTTGGATGGCTGGATTGAGTTGAGGATTCCAAGAATTGTTCTGGAAGATGTGGTGGTCTTCAATCATCTCCAAAAGTTTCATAAATGAAGGTGATAGAGTTTGGAATAGTTGCTGGAAGCTTAAGTTGGGGATGAGAGGGAAGCTTTTGCCTTTCATACATAGGGTTGTGGAGGGTGTGTATTCTTTCAACCATGTATTGCTTTTCCAACAGAGAATTCAAAGCCAACCAAGTTGATTCAAAATTGGAGTCTGAATCAAAGTCTGAATGGGATTCAAACAGTAGGAAAAGTTCAGTCAGCTTTTTTGCATTTTCAACTTGCTGGTGGGAAGTTTGATTGGAAATGTTGAGAGAGATGGTGATGTGATGTGGGCTGATGAGATGATGGGATTTGTTTGAAGATGGAGATTTGAAAATTGATAGAGATGTGAAGCAATGGAGATGAGATGTGTGTGATGCAATGGAGATGCGACTGGTATGGATTTGCTGATGTGGATGGGTGTTTTAGATTTTATGGATGATGGACGGATTATGTTGCATAAATGGAGGGTTTAATGGCGGGTTTGGTATCACCAACTCTGACAAAGCCAAGGGAATCAACTTGGTTGTTGATAAGTTGGACTTTGTTTGTCCTTTTTATATGCAAATGTATGAAATCTTTGGAAAGAAGGCCAACATCACCCCTTTAGCCGCTTTTGAGTCCCAAAAATCCAATTCAGTCCACGCTGAGGACTTGGCTGGGGATGCTCAGCCTAGAAATGGTGATCCTGAAGAAACCTTTTCCTTGGAGTGCCCCCCTTCTGATGCCAAGGAGGATATTCAATTGCTATCAGCTCCCATCACGTCTACTTCTGCATTGATTGAAGTGTCAAACCATACCTTGGACCCCTCCCCTCCTTCTGTGGATCTCTCTCTTCCTGGCTTAGCAGATCTCATCAACCTTGCTGATGCAGAACAAGATACTCCTCAGCCTCCATTACCCTCAACATCCGTTCAAGTAAGAAACCAAGCTCTTTTCTCTTCTATCTTTTTAATCATGACTGATTTAGATTGTAAAAAAACAGGCTCATCCATTCCAGAATGGCCAAAACCTCAAGCCAATGGGGCCTCCTAAATTGCCTTCAAACACCAGTGAATACTTTCAGACTCAAAAATCCTCTGCCAAGGGTAAGAAAAAGGCCTCCAATTCCATCAATAGCAACTGCAAAAGTCATCAAAATAGGAGAAACACTTCCGGTTTTTCAGGATTTGAAGAAATCATGGAGATGTGAGATTCATGTAAGTTCATTGGTTGAATTTCCTTGCTTTAAAAAACATGCTCATTGCTTTTCCCCTGCAAAAAAAAGTAAAATCACAAATTGAAGTTGAAAAACTTGACTTTGAAAAGCAAAAGTGGGATTTTCAAATGGCCATGGATGTTCAAAAGCAGAAAGCCAAGAGTTTGGCTGATCAAAAAAAATGGGATTCTGAGTGGAAGTTTAAACAGGCTGGAATAGATTTTCAAAAAGAAGAAAAGGAGAATTTTCAACAGCAAGCCCAACTGGAAAAGGAGAGGGAACACCTTGCAACCAAAAAAAGGATAACATATCAGTAGCCTTGGCTTGAATTGGTAGCACTAGAACAGTAGATGAGATACAGCAGATACCTCAAATTCTGGGCTTGTAAATATATTTGCATGGGTAAAAGAAAAACAAAAAAATTGTGATTGATTACAACTTTTGAGAGTATTCTTAACCCCACCTACAAAAAAAGTTTTTTTTTTTATATTTTTTTTCTGGAGTAAATTTGCCAATTATTCAAGTCCCTACAAGTGTTTCCAGTTGTTTTATTAATTTGAAGTGACATGGCCATTCTGGTATGGGTTGCTGTTTCCACAGCAGGAAAGGTACAGTGCTTGTACTTATTAGCTGCCAAAGCCATTTTGACTATACCTTCTTCCGTGAAATCAATTTCAAAGCCAAGCTCAGGAAAAAAAAATTGCCATTGAATACTTGATATTTGTCCATATTTTCAATAATTCAACCATTTGATTTCTTGGTTGGAACCATGAGTAAAAAGGAGTATCCAGAGATGTTTCCTTTGATGATATGAGGAGAGTTTTCAAAAGAATTTCAGGTGAAAGTGATGTGTGGGGAGCAATCAAAAGGTGTAGGATTGGAACCAAATTCAAACAAAGAGAAAGAGGGGATGTTGTTTTCCTTCATGGCATCAAGGTTTGCTTCAGAGGAAAGTTTGCCCAAATTGCAAAACATTTGTCCTAGAATTTGGGATACTTTGTTGGCCTTAAGGTTGAGGAAATCATACTCTTGAGGAGAAGATCTAATGCATGATTTCTTCAAATAAAGTCCAAATAACTCAGAAGGGTTAATTAATTTTTGCCATCCAACTGCCCACATTTTTCCACCCCAAGATTTTGAAGGACCAACCGGATTGACAAATTGTTTTGACTGGTGAAGGAAATTTGTCACAAAGTTGACTTCTTGCCTTGGTTAGAAAGTTTCTCCAATGGGACAAATTTGATTATTTCAACCTGTGCTTGATGATCAGATCAATTAAGGACAATTAAGTATCCACGGTGGAAGAAATGGAACCATTTGATTGTTTGTTTTGCTTGCTGAAACTCTTCCTGGGTTGGTTTTTGACTATTCTTTTTCTTTTTGGCAACAATTGAAGCGTACAGATCCAAAGGATGCAGTTTCCGACCTGACCAGACCAACTTTTCATTCATACCTTCTTTCAGAAACCTCCAAAGATATTTTTGAATCTGTAATTTGGTTCCTCTTTCAGCAAGCAGCCCTACTCTTTCCTCCTCTCTGTATGTTTTTTAAGCCATCTCCTACCATCTTGTTCCCTCCCAATCCTATACTTGGATTGGGGTGAGGAACAAGAATAGATTTGGATGTTTGTGTAACATTTTGATGGTGTGGGAGAAGACTAGGATGTTCCCCAAAATAGGTCAAATGTTTTCAAAAAAAAAAATTCAGTCCAATAGACATCCTCAATGAAACATGATTGAATAAAAAAAAGAAACCAAACTTGGACTTGAACCCAGGGACACTGGAAGCTGAATCCCCCCCCAAAAAATACACACCAACAAGCAATTTCATGAAAAAAAAAAATTAAAAAAAATAACATACCTTCCATGGCAAAGAACACCTGAAATAATCAAAAACAAACCTGTTGGCTTCCGGTGAAGTCCAGAGACACCTAAAAAGAAAACAAAATAAAAAATAAAAATAAAAAAAATAAAATCAGAGGTCAGCACCAAAGAAAACTCCAAAAAAAGGTGAAGGAGAAGACTGAAACATTGCCGTATTTTCTCACAAAACAATTGATTGATTGCTTGCAAAACAATCAATTGATTGATTTAAAAAAAATCAATTGATTGCAAAACAATCAATCAATTGATTTCAAAACAATTGGTTGATTTATTCCTAATTAATTGATCAATCAACCAGGATTCAATTGTTTGATTGAATCCTAAGCAATTGGAGGAGGGTGTTTGAGCAGGGCAGGAGGAGGAGGAGGAAGGGGGGAGAAAGAGAAGGGAGCAGCTTACCAGATGAGGAGGGGGATGCAATTGAGATGAGGTGGATCTGAGAGAGAAGACCTGGGGGGGTTCAAAGGAGAGGTAAGCAAGGGTGAATTAGTGAGTGGAAAGAAAGAGGGAAGGGGACTCACGCAGTCTGTTGGTGAGTTGGATGGTGGATTTTTTGGGGGGCTTGATGAGGTTGATGAGGCTGGTGAGGTTGGAATGGTTGCTGAGCTGAAGGAGGTGATTTGATGAGGAGGAGGAAGGAAGGTGACCAGTGTGTGAGTGGGGTGAGTTGGAAGTGTTGGAGCAGTGAGGTGGAGGGGAGAGGTGGATGGGCTGGGAAGTGGTGGGGAATGAGGTGGTGTTTTTTGATTTTTTCCAAGTCCACTAAAAAAAAAAAAAAAGAAAAAGAAAAAAAAACCAACTGAGCCTGCATACTTGGGTGAACAACCAAAAAAAACTTCCTGTGAAGTTATTTTTCACCTATTTAAAATCAAACATTACTCATCAAAGCGAGCAAGGGTGAGAGGAAGAATCTGCTCTATCATAAAAGAAGATGAGTGACAAGATGAGGCAGGGATGACTTGAGGTGGGTCAGGGATGACTTGAGGTGTGTCAGGAATATCATCTTCAAATATTTTGTTCCATTAATCTTTGATTTTGGCCAAAAAATTATGAAGGATTACACAAGTGATAATCCAGTTGATGAGGATCTTCATGTCTTTGGGGTTTTGAAGCTGGTTTTGCATTTCCCTTAATCTGGCCCATCTTCCTTTCAGGACTCCTATGGCATGCTCAATCCAAACCCATGATTGGGCAAGATGATAGTTGAAATCAGTTTTTCCTTGATCATTAGATGAAACGTTTTGGTATGCTGGAAGCACATATTTTCCACTAGCACAAGTTGAATCGGCCAGAAGGTACTTATTGTGGTCAAAGTAGTTCTCTGGTTGTTGGGCTATCCGCATCCAATTGAACATGTATGAATCATTACAATAACCTGGAAGGCCAGCATTGAGGCATATGAACTTCTTCTTCTTATCACAAACAATTTGTAGGGCCACGTGGTATCTAAACAAAAAGATGAAACATATTTTGTAAGTAGTTTGATCAAAGGTTTTATCAAAGTCATTGGAAAAGAAATGAATCAGTTGCCTTTTTTGCGATCAAAATAGTGGTTTCCATCTAGCTTGGGTTTTTGACTCAAGGGGATGGTGGTTCCATCAACAAACCCAATGCAACCAGGAAAGCCTTTGATCTCCATTACTTGAAATGTCTCCTTGCGTTCTTCTTTGGTTGGCCAAGAAAGGACTGAGCAATGGAAAGATAGGATAGCAATCATGACTCTTTTGGTGTATAAGTCAATGCTTCCATAACTGACTTAAAATAGTTTTCCCAATTGATGGATTTCTGCTCCATTTCCATTTGATCCCAATCTACAAAGAGAAACAGAAAGTTGGATGGCTGGATTGTGTTGAGGATTCCAAGAATTCTTCTGGAAGATGTTGTGGTCTTCTATCATCTCCAAAATTTCCATGAATGAAGGCAATAGAGTTGGGAATAGTTGCTGGAAGCTTAAGTTGGGGATGAGATGAAGCTTTTGCCTTTCATACATAGGGTTGTGGAGGGTGATTCTTTCAACCATTTATTGCTTTTCCAACAGAGAATTCAAAGCCAACCAAGTTGATTCCAAATTGGAGTCTGAATCAGAGTCTGAATGGGAGTCAAACAGTAGCAAAAGTTCAGTCAGCTTTTTTGCATTTTGAACTTGCTGGCAGGAAGTTTGATTGGAATTCTTGAGAAAGATGGTGATGTGATGTGGGTTGATGAGATGGTGGGATTTTTGTGAAGATGGAGATGTGAAAATCAATAGAGATGTGAAGCAATGGAGATGAGATTTCTGTGATGCAATGGAGATGCGACCGGTATGGATTTGCTGATGTGGATGGGTGTTTTAGATGTGATGGATGGTGGATGGATGATGATCCATAAATGGCGGGTTTAATGGAGGGTTTTAGGTCTGAAATCCGCCATGTTCATGGAACCTGCCATTTTGAAATAGGCCAGTTAGGGGGTATGTGTATTTCAGAAACCTGCAATTAAAAATGGCGGGTTTGGTCAAAAAAAAGGTTGGGTTTCTAATGGTGTGCTTCTAATGGCTGGTTTGCTAGCTTTGATACGCCCTATTATATGTGTGAATCATCTTATTTCCAGAAAAATAAACAACTGAGATAAAGTGTTCCATGAACCTGGCAGTTGGTTGTGGCAAGAATGACCCCTTTCTGCCTCCCCATGCCCATAAGGGAGGCAGGCAAAGAAGGTCTAAAGGGAGGTGGAAAACTTAGTTCAAGTCTTCCACCATTTTGATGGGGAGAAAAAAAAAATGATATTAAAATCAAAAAAACAACATAATGAAAAAAAGGAAAAAAACCAAAAAAGTCAAAAAAAAAAACTCAAAAACAAAGTGGAAAAAACAATCCCAGTCCTGGCTGGCATGGTGGACAACTTAGGCCAAGTCGGCCACCATTCCAGAGCAAAAAAAAAATGAAATAAAATGAAATAACTCAAAATTGAAATAAAACCAAAAATTGATAGAATTACAAAAAAAAAATCCTGGACCACATTTGGGTTCTTTTTCATGGTGTTTCAAAAACAATGTTCGAGTGATGATGAGCCTTTGTTTGAGAAGCAACATCAAAAATATAAGTTTCCTTAAGTAATCCATCAAAATCAAAAAAAAATCCAAGAAATCAAAAAAAATCACAAAACAAAAAAATTTTCAAGGTTGATGGACCACTTAGCCTAAGTTATCCACCTTCCAGACCAAAAAAAAAAAAATCAAGCTGTCAAGTTGATGGACAACATAGCCTAAGTTGTCCACCTTTCTCCAGACCAAAAAAAAAAATCCTTGACCACATTTGGGTTCTGCCAGCTGAAATTCTTGGTCCTGCCCTACTATATGGGAGTGCATGTGCACCAGTGCACTGAGTAGCCAAAAATTAAATTTTTGATGGTGTTTCACAAACAACGTTTTTAGTGATTATTTGCTCTTGTTTGAGAAGCAACATCAAAAATCTCAATTCCCTTAAGTAATCCATCAAAATAAAAAAAATCAAAGAAATAAAAAAAAATAAAAATAAAAAAATCCCAAGGCAAGTGGACAACTTAGCCTAAGTTTTCCACCTTCCTGACCAAAAAAAATAAAAAATAAATCAAAAATCAAAAAAAAAAAAATCAAAAAAAAAATCAAAAAAAAAATCAAAAAAAAAATTAAAAAAAAAATCAAAAAAAAATCAAAAAAAAAATCAAAAAAAAAATCAATAAAAAAATCAAAAAAAAAATCAAAAAAAAAATCAAAAAAAAAATCAAAAAAAAAATCAAAAAAAAAATAAAAAAAAAAATAAAAAAAAAAATAAAAAAAAAAATCAAAAAAAAAATAAAAAAAAAAATCAAAAAAAAAATCAAAAAAAAAATCAAAAAAAAAATCAAAAAAAAAATCAAAAAAAAAATCAAAAAAAAAATCAAAAAAAAAATCAAAAAAAAAATCAAAAAAAAAATCAAAAAAAAAATCAAAAAAAAAATCAAAAAAAAAATCAAAAAAAAAATCAAAAAAAAAATCAAAAAAAAAATCAAAAAAAAAATCAAAAAAAAAATCAAAAAAAAAATCAAAAAAAAAATCAAAAAAAAAATCAAAAAAAAAATCAAAAAAAAAATCAAAAAAAAAATCTCAAGGAAGGTGGACAACTTAGCCTAAGTCGTCCACCTCCCTGACCAAAAAAAGAAGAAGAAGAAAATTTTGAGCTCAATGAGGATATGCAGAAGTGAGAGAAGAAAGAAGGATCATTTTCAGACAGAGTCACAAAACAAATACACTGATAGAGAAAAGGAAAAGAAATATAAAGTAGAGAGCAGACAACAGACTTACCTGAGGATATGCAGAAGTGAGAGCAGAAAGAAGGATGAGGGAAAAACCTTTGATCTGACTTGACCTCTGCACTCAGGTAGTAGTGGATGGGTGAATGTCACAGATGGCATGACATGATTTATGAACTGACAGATGAGCGCAAGTGACACTTGAATGGAGACAGGAGATGAGAATGAGAGCGTGACAGTGGCAGATATGAGAAGCATGCATTGACCTATGAGTATGATGACTGAGCAGTATGAGGAAATGTTATGAGAGCTAGGAAAGAAAGAAAAATGAGAAAAGTAAAGAAGAATAGAGACAGGAATGAATATGGAAAGAGATAAGAAACAATTCCAGTGGCATCAGGTATGAAAGCTCCAACACCCCCCCTGGCTGAGCACATCAGACTAGTCCAGAGAGAGACCAGTGCTTTTGAAGTATGACTCTGGTAAGAGGTTTTGTAAGCATGTCAGCTAGCATGTCAGAGGTCAAAACATGGCGGAAATCACAAAGGGATTGGTTTACACATTCACAAATGAAATGGTGCCTAGCATCAATGTGTTTTGTTCAAGAGTGATGAAGGGGGTTCCTGGCCAGAGCTTCAGCGCCGCTGTTGTCTACGTTAAGAACCACAGGTGAAGACCCACAAAGGCAGAGTTCCAAAAGCAGATTTTGGAGCCAAAGACCCTCCTTGCATGAATTGGATAGGGCTTTGTACTCAGCCTTGGTGCTCAAAAGTGAGACAGTGGGATGCTTCTTTGACTTCCACAAGATAGAACCAAGACCCAGGAATAACATGTAGCTGGAGGTGGATCTTCTATTCACTGTTTCTTTGGCCCAATCCAAGTCCGCATAGCCAGTAAGGTCTAGGGTTTGACCTCCTAGGACAAGTTGCAGATGACAAGAGCCCTTGAGGTATCAAAGGACCCAAACTGCGGCACGCCAGTGATCCAGCAAGCAAACTTGAAGGAACTGGGAGAGCTTCTTGACCACACAAGCAACATTGGGGCAAGAGCATTGAGAAACCCATAGAAGGGAACCAATCAGTTGGTTGTACTTGGTGGGGGACGGAGGAGATTCTGGTGATTGCTTATGTAGGAGCTTGAAGGAGGACAACGTGGGTGACCAAACAGTCATGGAGTTGGTGGGCAAAAGGAAACACTTGCACATGGAATCAATTTAGGGGGACTGGCCAACTGAGACTGTTGTAGATTTACAATTGCGCTGGATGGATAAAGACAGGAATAGATCTAGATCCTCATCTGAGCCTACCTTGAACTTAGCACCAATGTTGTTTATAAGACCCTTCACAAAATTGGCAGTCCCAAAGATGGAAAGATCATCAACGTGAGCGGCTAATGCGCCCAGAAAGGCTCCATTATCAACCTTGCAGTAGAGGGAAGGATTGTATGAAGACTGAGATAGGCCAAGCAAGATCATTGCAGAGCTTAACTCAAGATTTCACTGGCGGGGAGATTGATGTAAGCCATAGATTGCATGGGAGACTTTGAAAATCCAGTCAGGGCAAGATGGGTCCTCAAAACCTGGGGGCTGAGACATATAGACTGGCTTGTCCAGACAACCATTCAAAAAAGCAGTCTTGAAATTGACCTGACGACTGACCCAATATTTGTGACCAAGAAGAGATAGGATAAGGCAAAGACTTTCCAGGCAGAGATTTGGAGCAAAGACCTCTGAGAAATCAAGCCCTTGGACTTGGTAGAATCTCATGGCAACAAGCCTTGCCTTGAGCTTGAGAATCAAACTGTCTTGCCAACGCTTCACCCTGAACACCCATTTGCAACAAACAAAGTTTCTACCCTTGGGCGGAGGAACAAGTTTCCAGGTACCCATTCCTTGGAGAGAGGATATTTTTTTCTTGCGCGTAGAGAACCCAGCAGCAACGGTGGGGCAACCTGAGAAGCTTCTTCCAGGTTTTTGGAGAAACAAGGTTGTCTTTAACAGAGACGGATCAAGAGAAATTGCCGTATTGGCAGGGGGAGTGGTGGCGCCTTGAGGATTTCCGGACGGGGAGAGAGTTGGTTGGGGGAGAGAAAAGCAGATGGGGTGAGACTTCTGTTATTGGAAATGAGGGCGGAGGGGCGGGAGGAACATGGGGTGGAGGGGATGGCCAAGACGGGGATGAGGGAGGCAAGACATGGATGGGGGGAGGAGAGGACAGGGAAGGGGGGGATGAAGGAAGCAGATAATGGGTGTGGAGTGGAGGCATCCAGTTGGACCCCAATGAGGCAATACTTACCAACCGCCGCGGGGATGAAGAGATGGGCTGGGTAATGGTGGAGACAAGGGGAGAACTGGGATGGACGGAGGGGGGGGTTAGGATGAGTGGGTTGTTTGGTGAATTTGGAGGAGGGGAGATGGACAAAATGTTGGTGGTAAATGAAGGGGGGTTCAGGATGGTTGGGATAGATGATAGTTCAGTGGCAGGTTAGAGTTGAGGGTTTTCCTTTATGCTTGAAGATTAAGCATTTGGAAAGACAGCATTGTTGAAGATACAGTCCCAAGATGCAATCACCTTACAACTCTCAGAGTCAAGGATTTGGTACCCGTTCCCGTCAGGCAGATAAGACAGAAGGATGCCAGACTTACCCTTCTTGTCAAGCTTTGAGCAATTTGGTTCAGGAACCTTATACCACACCAAACACCCAAACGGGTGGAGGTAGGACAGGGAAATATTGTTGTGTTGAAGGAGAGAGTTAGGTGAGACAAAACCAAGGGGGGTTTTGCAAGGAAAAGAATTGAAGGCAAAAATGGAGTGGCGGAGAGCATCCACCCAGAAGGATTTGGGAAATTTTGAGGATATGAGGGAGGCCTTTATCATATTGCAGATGGTTCAATTTGACCTCTCAGACACACCATTGAGTTGAGGAGAGTGTGGCAGCCCTGGCTCAAGAGTGATGCCATTTGACTCAAAGTATATTTTCATAGAGTTATTGATATATTCCCCTCTGTTTTTGGTGCAAAAGGAGGTGATTTGAGCTTGGTATTGATTTTCAAAGAACGGGATGAAGATCTTGGTGCACTGGAGGACGTTGGATTTGTTCTTGATAGGATAAGCAAAAAGAGCTTTTGAGAAATCATTGATAAAGGTGACAAAATACTTATAACCCTCTTGGGATATGGTTTTGAAACACAGACATTGGAGTGAATCCTTTGGCCTGCTTGGGTGGACCTGTGACTGAGGCAAGTATGAAATGGAGTTGGAGTCATTTTGGATTTGATGAAGGTTGGACATTGTTGGACTTCCAGATCATTAGACAGTTGTGGTGTAATGTTTTGGTTCTTTAGCAGCTTCTTGAGGGATTTCAGATTTAGATGAGAGAGTCTGCTTTGATACCCAAACAGACTGTTGTCAGATGAGTGAGAAAGGGTTTAGGACAGAGAATTGTGACCACTCACATCCATTTTGGGTAGATATTAGATATTGATTTTTCAATATCCTGACTGGAGCGGCGTTTTTGTCAGATCCATGGTGTTTCTGCCATGAATTTTGCAACCTTCTTTGGAAAACACAAAGATAAAAACCAAATCACAGATGCTTGAGACAGAGACAAGAGGCTTGTCCAGTTTTGGTAAAACAAGGGATTGCATTTTGCAGAAGGGAAGACTGAGAAATCCTTCAGCAGTCAAGGTGATGGCAGAACCGTCTGCAAGGCAAATGGGAGTGAGGTTTGTCCTTCTATTGGAAACCTGATACTCATAGGGTGTCATGGAAATGGAACATCCAGAGTTGAGGTTGAAATCTTCTTTCAGGTTGATAGTCAAATGAGTGAGATTACAGGTGGTTGAACTGGTGTGGACAATTATTTGCAAATCAGAGAAATTTTCTGAGTCTTCCTCTTCTGAGTTGTTTTCAACCATAGCTTTGTTTTCATTCACGTTTGAAGACCTGGATTTTCCCCCTTTTTCATTTTTTTGTGGCTGGTTATTTCTCTTGGATTGTTTGATTATTTCTAGAACTTTGGGGCACCTGGAAAAGGAATGCCCTTCAGTTTTACAGTTGGTGCAATAGTAGATTTGATTGTACCCATTTGGATTTTGGGCAGTCTTTTCTTTCTTTTTTAACAGTGCCTTTGATGCAAGCTTTGTGTTGACTGAATCAACTGTTTTTTCTTTGATTTGAGTTTTTCTTCTTAGGTGTTCTTGCTTTAGGGAGGTGATTATTTTGGATGATGGAACAGATTCTTTGTTCATCATACTCAAAACTCATCCAAGCCAGTAGTCGTGCAAGGAAAGGAGAATTGCTGTGGATTGAAGATCATCCACAGTCAAAGGGTTTTCCAGTGTTATGAGAGAACCTAGTTTTTTGCCATATGACACTATTTTGGACAGATGAGTTGGCATATCCTTATTGTTTAGTTTAGTGAGAAGTAGTTTCCTGAAGCAGTACATTCTTCCTCTGGAAGAGTTATCTTGAGGGGCTTCCTTTAGAGCATTCTACATTCCTAGGGTGCTTTCTTCATTTTTTTGAATTTATTGAAGATTTACTGGAAGAACCAACCTAGAGATGACAAAGCATATGGCCAGATTATCTCTAGATTATGTTTCTGGATTGATATTAGTTGATTGGCCGTTTAAAAGGTAGCTGACTCCCAACGCTCTAAAGTGAATACAAAGAATCATTTCCAAGTCAAGATAGTTGGATTCTGATCCTGGTGAGTTTAATGGAATGATGGATGGTGTTTTGAGAAACGGGTGAGAAGATTGAGGTTCCTCCATTGCCTTTTATCACAGGAGATTAATAGAGTGTTTATCAACGCAGAGTTGATTTGGATCCTTCTTAAGATTGGGTAAATTGCATCTGGTGATGATCTGGGCTCATAACCTGTTGAACTCACTGAGGATATGCCAAAGTGAGAGCAGAAAGAAGGATCATTTTCAGACAGAGTCACAAAAGAAAGACACTCATAGAGAAAAGGAAAAGACACATAAAGAAAAGAGCAGACAATAGACTTACCTGAGGATATGCAGAAGTGAGAGCAGAAAGAAGGATGAGGGAAAAACCTTTGATCTGACTCAACCTCTGTCCTCAGGTAGTAGTGGATGGGTGAATGTCACAGATAGTGTGACATGATTTATGAAATGACAGATGAGTGAAAGTGAGACTTGAATGGAAACAGGAGATGAGAATGAGAGCATGACAATGGCAGATATGAGAAGCACACATTGACCTATGAGTATGATGACTGAGCAGTATGAGGAAATGTTCTGAGAGCTAGAAAAGAAAGAAAAAGGAAAAAAATGAAAGAAGAATAGAGACAGGAATGAATACAGAAAGAGAAAAGAAAAAATTCCAGTGGCATCAGCTATGAAAGCTCCAACAAAAAAAAAGAAAACATCCAAAAATTTAAAAAAAAGCCCAAAAATCAATAAAGTCACAAAAAAAATCAAAAAAAAATCTGGTACCACATTTGGGTTCTGCCAGCTGAAATTTTTGGTCCTTCCTTACTACTTGGGAGTGCACACCAGTGCACTGAGTATTGAAAAATTGAATGGTTGATGGTGTTTCACAAACACCATTTGTAGTGATGATGAGCTAGTGTTTGAGGAGCAAAATCAACATTCTAAAAAATGTTTGACTTGTCACCAGAATAAGCCTTCAAAATATAAAAGAACTTTGATTGTTCTCAAAAATTTGCTATTAGAAGAAAAAGAAAATAGGATTTAAAGTAATTTTGCAAACTGAAACAATCATCAAAGCAAAAGAAATTCAACATAAATTGAGAAAAAAACAGGCATAATAGAACAGGAACTATTTTTTAAGACCCCCTGGCCAGTTTCAAAAGATTATTTAGGTACTGGGCCTCCTTGCACGTTATTTTTCTTTTTTGAAATTTCCAAGAAAAAAAAATAGAAAAATTATAAAAACAGTTTCAATACTAATTTTTTTATAAGATAGAGCCCTTTCAGGACTTTTCCAACAAGAGTATCATTTTTTACTTCAATATTTTCATTTTTTTATCTGAATGTAAAAAAAAAAAAAAACATTATTTCAAAATGCAGAGCACCCCTTTTATTTGCAGTTATTTTTGTGGTGATCAATATTTTATGGGGTAAAACCGTTGATCAAGATGAAAATTTTTTTTTTTTCAATCTTTCAATGATGTTCTAAATACCTGAAAAGAAGGAAAATTCAATTCCTTAGATGTTAAAAAATAATATTGAAAAGGATGAGTTATTTTGAATTTGTTTCACATTGGATCCAATTTTTTGTGGTCAAGAATACCTCCAAACAACACCAAAAAACAAATTTTAGAGAGCTTCAAATTATTATTAAGCTTTGTCAGAATTCATGGAAAATTCAAAGAAATGGTTATAAGAATGCATTGAGTTTTCTTTTATTTTGATTTTTTTTGATTTTTGAATCAATTTTTGAAGTTCTTCAAATACTTCAAATTCTTTTTAATTTTTTTGAAATATAATTTACACAAATCTTGTTTTGTAAATTTAAAAATAAAAACTTTGTGAAATACCTGTGTCTTCAAGAAAATTCTGGTGTGTACGGATCATGACAGGGATTCAAAATACACACATCTTTGTTTTAGGGTAAGGCTTTTTTGAAAAATAATGCATTAAACAAATTAAAAAATGAAAAAATAAAATAAAATAAATGAAATAAAATAAATAAAATAAAATAAAATAAATAAAATAAAATAAAATAAAATAAAATAAATAAGCTTAAATAAAAACCTGAAAAATTCAAGATAAAAAAAATAAAAAATAATAGAAAAATCTTAACACAGAAAAATTTAGCTGGATTGAAATTAAAGTCAAACATGTAAAATTAAATCAATCAATTCACAACATTATCATTAACAAGAAAAACCATGAATAAAAAAATAAAAAAATAGATCAAGAATTGAATGATTCCACCCAAAATTTATCAAAGCACTATAATTTACAAAAAAAAACATGTGTATCCAAAAGAATTGATAAAAGATGTTATTATCAAAGTAGGATATTTTCCTTTTTGGAAATTGAATTCATGAAACCCTTAATTATCAGGAAAATCTGACAACAACCACTCACATTTGATTAAATCTCATAAATAATGGAAAGAAATATTATTTTCTTGATGGTATACACAAATTTATTCATTACATAAAATTTAAATTACCTAAAATTCCAAATCCTCTATATTCCATGCATGCACTAGAATTACTTGGAATATTCAAGAACTGATACAAACAACTTTTCTCAGGTTCCACCTCAAGTTAGAAACAGAATTTTCTCAGGGTCAAAACCAAACCAAAACAAGTTCCAGGTGCTAAACCTGCCAGAAGGTACATTCTTTTTTTCATGGTGAATCTTGGTTTTTGGGGGTTTTTCCCTTGTTGGAACTGGCATTCAAAGTTGAAGTTTTTTTTGAATTTTTTTTTTATTTTTAGTTTGAGTTCAATGGCACATTCTTTTTCCTTTTGAAATTGTTCTTTTTGTTGAAGCCATGATCAAGCTTGATCACTCAGTCAATTAGCTGCTGAATTTTTCCAATCTTGTGTCACACAAAAGCAAGCTGCTTGGTCAGGCATCCTGGAAACCATTTTTTAAATTAAATTTAAATGGGGCCTTGTTCCATTTGAAACAATACTACAAAGATCTAAATTTTTAATATAGAAATAATACATACTTGTATCCTTCATTACCATATTTTTTAAGTTTTAATCCAATTTTTTTAATTTGCAGGGATTTCAAAAGAGATTGAATATTTGCTAATTTTAGTGTTCCCAATTATTGATAATTCAGCTTGTACTTTGACTATCAATTAGCTTGAGGTACATTTTGAACCATTTTGCCACTTTAGAGACTATTTTGGAATTGGGGATCAATTTAGAAAATATCCTGCTGGAAGTCCTTGCAGGGGAATTTAGTACTAGTTTTACTCCTT
This sequence comes from Puccinia polysora, assembly GCA_025617555.3. NCBI lineage: Eukaryota > Fungi > Basidiomycota > Pucciniomycetes > Pucciniales > Pucciniaceae > Puccinia > Puccinia polysora. Next base: position 42,329,042 of record CM062630.1, read on the forward strand.
TAGAGTAGTATTAAACTGATTTGTTTTTTAATTGCCCGCCCATCTAAAACTGTAATAAGCCTGCACAATAATTTTTTAAAACTAATTTCTGGTTTCTTTGGGGCTTAAAGTAGGTCTCAGATCAGACCTAGATTAATTTTTGTGTGTGATTGATAGGATGATGGAAGAGTACACCAGATGTATTTTGATTATTGGAAGGGGTTTGCCAAGTGGTTGATTGGATATATTTTATCTTAACTAATATTTCAATACCAAAGGATAATTTTGTCTTTGAAGTTTGTAAATCAGGAGAGGTCCCAAATATGGTTTACCCAAAGGGGGCTGGTTAAGGGAAAGTTTTTTGTTTTTTTTTCCATTCTGTTTATAAGGATTATTATTGATTTCAGTTTTGTTTTTTGATTAGATGCTGAATAATTTTGGTCTCAGAAGAACCCATATTCAAAGCACCTGATGGGGTTGGCTCAAATGGTTGGTGATGAGGTTTTAAACTTGGTTTCTGATTTAATTTTTTATTTAATATTGGTTCATTGAAAATTTTTTATCTATGTAGTACCAAAGATGGTTGGGATTCTGATGGTTGAGTTGATTCAATGGTGGGGACTATCAGTGGCTGTGGTGCATGGGAGTTTATGGGAGGAATGGGAAGAATGATTGTACAACCTGGATAGGGAAGAGAGTCCCTCCTCAAATAGACAAATACTATGCCAGGGATGCTCAATGCTTCCCCTGAAGCTCTCTCTGTAAGGTCTATTTACAGTTGTGTGCAATTACATGAGAAATTTCTGCTGGTTGGTAAAATACAACACAGGTGTATGATATATTTTTTCTGGTTGTTAAAAAAATGTATCACATGATTTTCATGCATTCACACCCTTGCTTATAGAGATATGTAGTTCTGGGTTGAGTTTCTACTTGTTTTTTGTTTGGTACTGCATGTGCCTGCTTGAATATATTTCTGTGTAGGTCTGCGGTCAGTTTTTTTACTGGTGATTGTTTTGTTACTACATGAGCATTATTGCATATATTTCTTTATATACAGATGAGGTTATTTTGGTGGTGCATCTGTTGCACTTCCCCTAATATGGTGGTTGATTGTTTGTTTTTTACTGCATTGAGTATCCTGAATATGGTGTTTTGAATAAATATGAGGCAATTTGGTGGTGTATTTGGTGCACTGCCCCTGGTCTGGTGATTTGTTGTTTTTTTGGTAATGCATTTAGTATCCGGTATCTTGCATATATTACTTCTTTATATGGGTTTCACAGCCTCTGGTCTGATGATTGATTGCATTTTTGGTCCATGTGTTGATTTAAGATCTCACTTGTATTTACTAAGGTTTTAAAAGGCATTTCCATGTGTCTTTCACTTGGTTGTAATACCTGGGTGGGGTATGAGCCGGCCATGTTTTATTTGGTCTGTATTTTCTAAACCATGGGAGATAGAGGGATAGTTTGGCTGAGTGACTATGGGTTATTTTTGGTTCTGAATCCATTTCTGAGATTAATTTATTATTTGAATTATATTTATACTATAAATTTGAATTTGGTGGCTATATGTTAGATTTGGTTTACCACACCATTGTTTTCAGCTTGCTACTTTTACAGATCAACCTGTCAAAAGCACAATAATTCATAAAATAAAGAATGATTAGGAAATCCAAAAATATTATTAAATACTTGTATTTCCCACCCAAAAATAGATAGGGTCACTCACTGAACCCAATTTTGAATTCTCACTCCTCATATTTTAAATAAAATTCATCAGATATTACCCAAAAATCACAATATCACTACAGTTACTTTTTGTCCATTTTGATATTTCATGTGTATTTTCCCATATAGGTTTCACAACTAAAATAGTCAGAATTGAAGGGCTGTTTATATTTTAGGAGTTACAGGTGGATTTTTGTTTTTTTCAGAATTACTGCATGCAGCCTCCCCTCCACATAATGCTAGCTGTGGGCATCAAGACTGCAAAACTGCAGAAACTTGGCAGGAATCCTGCATTCAATATGCAGATGTCCGCTTTCCACACCCAAATCTCAAATTCTGGCCTGCAGCTGTCAAGAATGCACACATCAATTTTTCAATGACACCTATTATGGATAAGGTACACCACACAAAAGCTACAACCCATATGCATGCGCCATGCATATGTTATTATGTGACTAATGGATATATGAAAGTTTTAAACCTCCAAAAAGTCAAGTAAGGATGTATAAACTCAAGTCACAAAACAGACAAATTAAGGGAAACAGTAATCAAGGTTGTCACAAAATCACTATTATCAAATCTCTATGTACCACGACACATAAAAAATATTCCCCTTAAAAATTATTAAGAATTATAAAAATTACCAGAAGATGAAAGAGAGCTTATGAATAACTTCTTCTGACCATTTCCTACAAATAAATATAGTACAACATTAAGAAATATTTCAAAACTATAAAAAAAGGAAATTAATACAAAACAGGTTTTGACATGAATAAAATACTTAAGTACTGCAGAGACAGTTTCAGCTGAGTGACAGAACTAAGAATGTGTGCTAAAACAGCCCTGAAAAGCCTGCTAGCCTTAGCCCAGGAGTACTACCGCTTCTACATGCCCTGAGGAAGCCTCTTTTACCCCAAAAAGGTATATATACAGTATCTTTTTAGATTTTTTAACCCCAGTGAATTTCAGTTATCAATCCAGAACCTTTGCCATCTGTGATCAAGTGCTTATAAGTTTCAGCTTCCTGATACCAGGAAACTTTCATTCTTTTAGCTACAGAAAGTGATAGTGGAATTGGAATATTTATAATAATAATAATTCAAAGAATTAACAGGTAAAGTGCTCTAGACAGGATATTTTATGATCAAGTGCAAGGTTTATAATTTTTTGGTTAAAATATTTTAAAATATTTTATAAAAAGAGGGGCCGCAGTATTATACTACTTGGGATCTTGAAAGACAAACAACCTCTCTTCAAGGGGTCACTCTGGACAGTATAAGACCTTGGCAATAATGGTGGCCTCTTTAGAGGGCTTTTATCCAGATAAACTGGAAGGGAAATTGCAGCACAAAAAACCAGATTCAAATAGAGAAATTACTTAATTTAAGGCAATAATTCATGGTGGTTCAGTTGAAGGGTTTCAGATCAGGAGTTCAGGAGTTTTTCTGACTAAACTTCAAATGAACAAGTAAAGGGTTTAGAGTTATTCAATAATAAAGCAGACTAGGGCCATATAGCACTTTCTTAACTCTTTTAAGAACTTGATAATGGATGGCAAGGTTTCTGTATAATAACTGGGGAATTCTTTGGTTGAATAAGCCAAAGAAGGTCTGTATAAATAACTTTTTGGGGTGAGAATGAGCTTCTCAGGGCACGTTGAGAGGGTTCTGCTCATGGCCTGAGGCTATAAAGGCATCCAGGGAATTTTTTGCTTGTCCACTTGGTGCTTTCAATCAGTTTATCACAGATCTTCTGGATTTCTGCACTGTTTTAGCTGCAGGATCTGTTAATTTGTTAATCAGTAATTTTGATGATTCTACAAGTATCCTTTGATTTTGTTGTTATTATTGGACTAATGCAATCAAATTTTTTATTGAATTTCCATCACCTTCCAATCACAACTTTATTTTTTAGTAATTTTTATTATATCTTCTTGATATGTTTTTTGGTCCTTGACAATCTGGATCAGTCTGAGTTGTGGTGATCCTCATTATTTTTATTTTAATTATAGAGGGGTTTATTTTAAGTTTTCCATGTTTTTATCTGATAATTTATGTTTTTATATCATTTGCTGTGCATATAGCACTGTATTACATATGCATGGATGATCCAAGTATTTTTTTAGCTATTACAGACTGTACCTTCCATCATTTTGGTTGTCCAGCAGTTCTTGCACCCAGGAGTTGATGATCTGCTTCTTGAAGCTGCATGGGACTATTTTGCGTGTGGGAATCTGACAGATATGCACTTCTGGACACCTTATGCAAGTGCAGCATACTTAGAGGCACGCAGACTGTATGTAGAGATGCAGGGCTGCGCACAGGAATTGTGAAAAAACACAATTTTGTGTGTAACTCATAAAATATAAACAACACCTCAATTCTGACTGAATTTTAAGTGTGAGACCTATATGCGGCAATACATTTGAAACATTAAAATGGCCAGAAAGTTCCAAGGTGTTGTTGTGATAATTTGATCATTTTCTTATTTAATTATTTAAAATATGAAGGAGTAATATTTCAAGGGTGGGTTCAGTGAGTCACCCTACCTTATTTTGGGTGAGGAATCCATTTCTGACATAATATTAATGGATTTCCCATTCCTTCTGTTTTAAATAATTAATTTTTTTATTTTTATTTATTTTGTCTAATTTGACAGGTTGCTCTGTATTAAGTAGCAAGCTGACAATAAAAAATAAGCAAGTTACATATGGTACAAGTATGATAGTATTATTATCAATTTCAAACACCCTTACCATTCCCTTTCAAAAAAAATTAAAAATCACCACACCTTTGATCTGAGACCCTTCAACCAAGAATGATTGCAGATATCCTGTGATGAATTGCTCAAATAAGTAAGTGATTTCCTTCCTGCTTTGGCTTGAGTGCTGTTTTTCCTATCCATTTATACCATTTAATTGGGTGATATTTCCTTCTTCAGTAATTCAAAAAGGTCCACATTTTCCAGGGTCTTTACATGGTCCAAAGTTGATCCCCTGAAGAATAGGTTGCTATAGATATTGCCAGTATTTTATAAGATATATAACTGTGGCCCCTCTTAAAATATATATTGAAAAATTTTTAACCAAACCATTATCAACCTTGCATCAGCTCCTGTTATGTTTGTTATTTTGTATCTTTTAATGTGTTTATTCTTGGAATATTGTTATTCTATTCCACCACTGCATTACTTATTTTAGCTAAAATACTGCAGGTTTTCTGGAATCAGGAAGCTGAAAACTGTAGGTACTCCAAAGATATAAGGGATTATTTTAGAAAATAGCTTTCTGGAAGTCAATTGAAGGTGAATTTATTATTATTAATACTAATATTATATAGAGGTACACTAATGTGGTTTTGAATTGACTTCCCTTCAGAACTATAATAAGTCTGTGCAATAATTTTGCAATAATTTTTTTAATTAGTGGCTGGTTTTTTTGAGCCTTAAAATAGGTCTCTGATCAGACCTAGATTAACTATTAATAGATATTTTCAGGATTTAGAAGCCTATTCCCATCTGGGTTGGATTATTGGTAAGGGTTCACCAATTTATAATAAAGAATTTTTTTACTTTTTCTCATTATTTTTCCAGTTCTAATTAAAAGAGTAATGGTTGGCTAATGGTGTTTAACCAGTAGGATAATCCAAGGGTGGGTTTTCCAACAGGGACCTGGGCGCAAAAAAGATGAATTTGTGGTTTTTTTGCACTCTTCCTTTTATATAAATTTACTGCTTGAAAAATAGGGTTTTTCCCTTTCTTAATAATGGTTTCTGAATAACAGGTCTTTCTCAAGAACCCTCATTCAAAGACACCCTGGTTTGTTTCAAATGATATATTATTTTTTTATCATTTATTTCCTTTTAACTTGATTCTTTTTCACTAGTAATCTGGTACTAAGTAGGTTGGGCAGATACCATATCCTTCATGCCATGCTTTTTAATGATCTACAACTTGGATAGGGCAAAAGAGACCCCTTTAAATAGATAAATACTTCCTCAGGGAATCCTCAGGGCTCCTCTGAGGCAGGCTCTCAGACTATTTCTGAGGTTTTGAAGGAAAGTAGGGTAAATTTACATGAGGCAATAATGCAGGTTGGAAAACATGTGAAACAAGCCAAGAGATAGCTTTATTTTTTAGTGTAAATCTTGATAGTAAGGCAAAAATATGAGGAAAAGGCTTAGAATGGTGATTCATGGAAGCTTCTGGTTTCTTATATTTTATAAAATTTTCCAAAATTTCCCTGAAGCTTGATTAAATTTTGCTAGTTGGAAAAAGCATGAAACATGCTTAGCAGTTGGAAGCCATTTGGTAGCTTCAATTGCATAACTTGTACGGTTCAAGTGGTGGAACTTTCCTTTACTTATTGTTTCTGAGGATGCTTCTGACCCTCTGTATTTTAAATAAGGCTGCAGGAGCTACCTGTATGCTTTTTCAACTGAGTATGTGTAGGTAGAGACATGGGAAATTCTTGGAAGGTGCATGCATTATTTGTTAACTGAGAGTGTATGGCTTGGGTGTTTGGACTGTTGGAAAATTACTTGCTTTGATGGGTCTGAGGAGGATTATGAGCCCTTCTATTGTATATATGGCTGCAGGAAATTCATGTGTACTAATTTTTTATTTTCTGGTTGGTTATAATTGAGACATACTTAGCTGCATGAGGCCCCACTTCTGTTGGTGCACATATGTGTTTTGTATGGTTGAAATGGTTGAAATGGGTGAAATATGAGTTAAAGAGCGCTTCAGAGGAAGTTTCAGAGGTCTTATCTGGTGTTGGTGGTGAGATTTCCAGAAAATTAATGTGTAATAAGTTTTTATTGCTGGTTGATAAGAATTGAGACATACTTGGCTGCATGAGCCCCTGCTTCTGTTGGTGCATATAGGTGTAATGCATGGTTTAAATGGAGGCAATTTGAGTATCAGAGCAATTCATAGGAAATTCTAGAGGAAATGTCTTTCACTGAATGATCCAGGAAGGTAATTTGAGTTGGTGTAATAATATTCATTGTATTGTAACATTGGGCTGATATGATCTTAGTCCAGCAGTGTACTGATGGTATGGTGTATGGTGCTTTTTTGAGTGATTTTTTAAGCATATTTTCAGTTATTGGATATTCAAAAGGCTTTTATTAATTCTTCTTGGTGAAATATTACATTCTGTGCCAGGATTTGGGTTGTTGGTGGTGGTTGTTTGATATGGTTAAAGGGGGCTATCTGGTGATAGAGTTGGTCTTTGAGTTTTGTTTGAGTTTCTGAGTATGGTTTCTGAGGTTTTTGGAATTCATCTATGAGGTTAAATTGATGAAAATATTAATTATTAATATAGGAATGAGTCTGATGGCTATATCCCAGGTTTGGTTTACTTCAAAACCCAAACTCCCAAGAAGGAAGAGGCATTAATCAAGTTTTTATGGTTGCTTTGAAATTTGTTTGTTTTTTTAGAAAAAAATTAAATTAAGATCTAAGTTTATTGGAATGCTCTCCTGTGAATTGATTCAGCTGTTTCATACCAGCATTTCAAAAACTTAAACATCTGCTTCCCAAACTTGAGGCATTTTGTTTTAAATCTTCAATCAAATTTTCCAGGAGCTTATGGGCTTTTTGCTTGGGATTAGAACCTCTGCAAGCCATGGATTGACCTTGGATTGCAGAAGCAGTGGAAGAATATGTAGAATCTGGATATCTTTTGAGGGGATCAGCAAATGCTTCAGGGGAATCTCCAATAGCCAAATATTTCTTGAGTGGTCCAACAGATGGAGAAAAAGAAGAAGGAACTGGATCTCAATTTTTTTCAGATTGAGATCCGCTTGGTCTGCCTACCTGATTAATTTCATAATTAAAAGGGGCAAGGGAAGCATTTCCAGTCAAGAAAGTATGTGAAATGGATAAGTAAAACTATCCATGACTATTTATAAACGCTCTTTAGAATATTTTGTTGATTTAATTGCTTTATTTCACACACTTCCCAAAATACTGAGAAGGGGAATGGATTTAGGGAGAGGTGGTGCAAATGGGAAAGACAAATTCTACAAGAAATCCCAAAGTTAGAAAGGCTATCCTTCAAAGTTTAAACTAAAGCTCAAGTTCAAGTGAAAGGTTAAAGGGAGATGTTTCAATGAGGAAACTGAGGCAAAGTTTGATTTAAAGACTTTAACTCAGAAAAATGTGATGATGTATGAAATTAAATAACTGAGGAAAAAATCATCAGTTAAGGTCCTTTCATTTTAAAGCAATCTAAATTCTACTGCAGAGGACTAGATATAAACTCATGATTTCCTATCTAGCTAGGTAAAATTAAAAATGCAGCAGATGTTTGGAAATGCAAGAATAAACAAAAGGACAACATCAAAGTACAAGCAGGTGATGATGGAATGTGAATGCAAATACAATAAAATGCAAGAGATGGTTTTATTAATTTAATGAAATTAAAAAGCCAATTGTGTCCTGGGAATGAGAAGTTGTGATAAATTTTAGCAATTAGTTGGATGGTTGACTATTCAAGGTGTGAACTGGTTTTCAATAGTAACCAGAATTGGATTTGAGTGGTAGTTAAGTCTGTGCAAGATTCTTAGCTAGACAGAGATGGAATTAAAAGTGTGTGATCTCAATCAAAAGGTGAATTGTAACTAGTTGTAGATTGTAATTCAAAGTGAAAGAGTAAAAACAATTTCTGACTGACTGCCAGGAGATAGAAGGTCTCTTGAAATTCAATGTTAGAAGTGGATTGCATTTGATTTTAACATGCCTTTGGTGCCACACCTATTGACTGAGGTGGATGATACTGATTATAGGGGGATATGTTTATTTGATTGTAAAAAATAACCCAAGAGCTTTGGAGTGTGACAGGAGGTGGTTTGTTTCTTTATTGATATCCAAGATGAATCCTGATAGGTTATTGGTTTTGTATTTTAGATCCATGAAATCTTGGAAAATCTTGGATTTTTTGTTGTGGAATTTGGACTTGAAGTGGTTGGAGATTTTGTTTCAGATGATTGTGGGATCTTCAGCTGCAAATTCAGTCAATAGACTGTTGAATATGGTTTTATTGACATTGCATCCAAGAATACTTGTGGTATGGGCATGTATGGCTAGTTTGACTTGTATTTTGAGAAGACCATCAAACAAGGGTTCATTGGACAAGGCATGTCCAAGAACATTTGCAAGAATGTAATTTCTGATTGATTACAAAGATTGGTTGTGTTGAGAACTGGAAAGGTGTTCTTGGACAAAGACTCATTCATGGTGCAGATGGATAGGACAATTGACATCACAGTGGTAGGTCTGGGCTCATAACCTAAAAGATGTTTTACCCCAGGGAACAAATCAAAGCATTTTGAGTTGACTTTCTGGCAAGATCATTCAAGAGAGGAAGAAAAAAATTAGTCCAGGGAACAAATCAAGGCTTTGTGATTTTACTGATTAGCAAGATGAGTCAAGAGATGAAGTAAACCAGACATAGATGGGAAGCAAGGTGAGTGATGCTTCCGGATGACAGAAAAAACTGATTTTGAGTGGATTGTACACCTTTTTACACCAGACCCAGGGAATAAAGCAAGGCTTTTTGATTTGAATTGTTAGCAAGATGAGTCAAGAGAGGAAGAAAACCTTTTCACCCCAGGGAAAAAAAAGCTAGGTTTTGTGAGTTGACTTGTTGGCATGATGGGCCAAGAGAGGAAACAAACCTGACATAGATGGGAGGCAAGCTGAGTGATGATTGAGGATGATGACCATACAACCTGATCTTGAAGGAGGAAGAACTGAGTGGGAGCACCAGTTTTAGACCAACAAACAACAACAGATCTAAGTCTGGTAAGACTCTGAATATCACTCAAGTCCCTGCATTTAGTCCCAGTGCGTACCTTTACTTTTTACATATTCAACACACCTTTATATCCCCCTCCCAATTGGATTCTCCATTCTTTTTGTGAAATAAACTACAAGCCACCTTCACGTTCTTGAAGTTGGCAAGCATATGTTTGTCATTGAGTATTTGAAATGAGAAACCAGCGAGTGGGAGCTGTGAGGGAGCAAGTCTTGGGACCTAAGGGGCGAGCACAAGATGCAAAACAAGAAAGTACCCCAAATGAGAAACCAGCGAGTGGGAGCTGTGAGGGAGCAAGTCTTGGGACCTAAGGGGCAAGCACGAGATGCAAAACAAGAAAGTACCTGGATGAGCTACCGAGTGGAGACAGGCGACAAAGTGAGTGAGGAAAGAAAAGGGCAGAAGCGATACAACTGTAGTAGGACAGTATTAAATACAGGCTTCTCGTGTTAACCTAATCTGAGTAGATGCGCAAGATTCACAGATTTGGTTGCGCGGTGATGGTCGCCGGTTGGTCCACCCGAGGTCATGACTCTACATACTCCAACCGCATTAAGCTATCTCACACATGGGTTTGAAGACCATGACCGATTCCATTTTGGATACACCATTCTGGGAGATACTCATGGCAGGAGCTGGCACTAGTCAAGTAGTTGAAAAGAGCCTTGTGCTCATTTATGCAGACTTCTTGCATGCTGGGATAATTTCAGATTTCTTTCTTTTTTATTTGGGGGGGGGGGTCAGATCAACATGTAATGTACAATGGATTTTAAGAATGTGCGGATGTTCAGCGTTCAAAATGTCCAAAACAACAGCCGAGGGCATCATACAAGTGAGATTTTGGATTGGAAAGAATGAATGGTTTATTGATTATGCTAGTTACAATTCTAAATGCGAAAACTTGGAAGCCTAAATCCAAGAGACAAAGAAAACATGACTAATGAACAAGATAGATATATCACAATACAAAAGATGATCGACACCATAAGCTCTGTAAAAGGAAGTTGTCCGGCGTGGTGTTCCTAATGGCCAGTAATGACAGTAACGACAATAATGATACCTCTTGTCAGGGTCAATAAATAAACATGAAAGGACCGAAATGGATAGAGGGGGGGGACTGATTGATCAGGCATGCTACACTCCCAGGAGGACTGAAAGATTCCAAATTGTTTTTTTAAAAGTGAAAAGAGGAATACACAGCCAAAAAGATTGTCAATAATTTAAAAGGTTTGTTCTATCAGTTCGCAATTCAAAACATTGCAACGATGGTTGTGGGCTGTTTATGCTAATGGCGATGGTCATCTTGGCTCTAATGAACGATTGCCCGCGGTATAAACCTTACTTTGAATAAGAAGAAAAATAGACTTATGGCCTCATAGTTCCTGACATGAGGCTTCGTACTTGATACAATTCTCTGGTAGCTTTGAGTTATGCCAAGCGACACGACTAGATCCAAACAAATAAGAGGTTCAAAACGGGAATAGCACGTCACACAATGGTTGCAGAAACTGATGGAGATCTAATGCAATCAATAAGACCTTGTGTTCAAACAATCAAAGGGAGCGTACCAGTTGTAGCACAGTGGCTCCAGTAATTCCTGTTTACTGACGATTTGAGAGACGAATTCGTTCTCACCACCCGCATAATCGGTAGGCCAATATCTGGGGCCCGTCAGACGAAAATTGCTACCAAAGACCTCGCTCGAAAATGCAAAGGCTCCGTTATCGAGTGGAAACGGCCGGTCATCATGTGGGTGTCGGTGCCAAGTGAGAAAGTCTTTGGTCACCGGGTCGTACTCTGGACCTTCCCATCCCCTCGGACCTAGATTGCCCATCGGCCACACACCTATCCTTCTGACGCGCCACGTAATATCAAACAGGTCGCTCAAAACTTTTCCATCATCATCGAGTGAGAGAATGGGTCCGTGACTTAGGACGGTGGTCGAGAGCCGATGGATAAGCGCATAGGCAGCATTCTGCTGAGCGTTCCCATACCGATGAGTAGTTCCATAGGCAAAGTAAACGAATGGAAGTTTACTCTGGGCGAGGACGAGCTGGACTTCTGGATCAATCATCTCACCGTCTTCGATGACGATCCAAATTAACTGGCGTGGTCCAGCGCCCCATTTCTGTTCAGATTCCGGAAGATACTTTCCACCGCGATTAGACACGTTGAGAAGATGATCATTGATAGCCTTCGCATGGCGACGAAAGTATTGAGGTCTTAGATCTTTGACCCGACTAAAATTACTGGTCTTGGTGAAGATGTACTGAGTGGGAAGACCGACTTGGAGAGTATCAACGGCGGAATTGATAACCTTAAGCAGGAGGGGGGAATCGGTGGTGGTATGATCGAGCAAGTTGAGGGCGGCACCGGAGGATAGGAGGATATGATGGCAGTAGATATCCCGAATCGATGACTGAGCTTGTTCGCAATAGATCGAAAGAGAGTTCAAACCATCAACGCGCGTTTAAGGAGGTTGAAAACGGACTTAATCCAGTGACTTCGCTAGAGCAGCTGAGATCCAACATACCCAAATTTGAGTCACGATCGATTCTGATCGATCGGATGGTCCGATGGAGATAGTCTGATGAGTGGAGCGTTTGAGAACGGATTCGTCGGGAAAGTTAAACTTCCGTTGGATCCTTTTATCAGAGGAACAACCACATCGTTCACAGAGTTGGTCTGATGAGGGGGGAGGGGGAGGTAGAGGACTCAATGGATGAGGGACAACGGGGCGAGAGACGACCTTTGTGAGTTCGATGGGAGGGATAGTTGTCTTGGTTGGAATGGGAGTAGGTTGAGTTAAATCAGCTTGAGGCTGAGAGGGAATGGGGGTGTTATCCTGGGTTGGCGGCACCTTGGTTGACGGCGGAATATTGACAGTAGAAGTCGAATTTGGTGGCGGATGAGGGTTGGATATCAAAGAGGGAGGGGGGGGCGAGAGTGAGATCGAAGGAGGGGTGGATTTACTGAGAAGGGTGATAGGGGTATGGTTGAAGGGAAAGATAAGATCATAGACGTGAGGGCGGACTGTCAAATAATCACTAGGGAAAGCTGGGAGAGCGCGGAGAACAAATCAAAGGAGACATGGGGGGGGGGGTCAGTTGGAGGGAAGGATAGGATTGAGATAGATGATAGAGGAGGGAGAGAGGATTGAAGATGAGCGGAGGGGATGGAGGAAGGAAGGATGAAGGATGGTATTAGGAGATGAGGAGGATGGGACTGACGGTAGAACTTGATGATGGTGAGGATGATACAGAGTGCGAGGATGGCCTGGAGTAAGACGGGCCTCGTTCTGAAGAAAGGCTTCAGTCGAGTCATCGAGTCAAGGCTACGATGGTGTGGGCGGGGAGGCTTGGATGGAGTTGGATGGAAGCAATCGGCCGGAGGGGAGGATGGTCGGAGGAAAGGCAGAGGAAAATCAGAGTACAGTTTGAAGTTGGCAGCCTCGAGCTGAGAGTGGATGAGCATGATGGGTGGGTCAGATAAGTCACTAGCTTTGTGGATGGATGGTCTTGGGTTGGATGGTTCAGCAAGAGTCAGGCTAGACTGGATTACAGAGACAGGCAGACAGACAGAGACAGAGGGAGCCTAGTCCTGATCGGATGTGGATGAGAAAGGGAATTCGTAGGTTGGGGCCCAGATTTGCCCACCTTACTAGAGCTTGAGATCGCCGAGCTCGACCTCAGCCATCCCCAGCAAAATTAAAACTCACAACCACAGAAGAGTTGGCCGTAGCTTCACAGTTGCTCTGTGGCCTTGAGCAGTCACTAATGTGGGTAGAGAGAGAGAGAAAGAGAGAGAGAGAGAGAGAGAGAGAGCTTGTGGAGTGACTGTCGCCAGCAGCGATCGGACTGCTCCAGTAATCTAATTCTTCTTGCTCTTCTCCACGCCTGGCTAGGACACAAGTGGGCAGCTATTGCCTTTTGATGGTCTTTTGCAGATTGTCCTGTTGTCGGTCTGTTGGTTCATGGAGAATCGTACGGTCGTTATCATCCATACATCCGCAAGCTCGATAGGTTCACTTTCGCATTCGGAAACACTCAGAGAGCAGCGTGTTCCTGTTCCAGTTTCCAGGCCATGAAAGTTGCCGGCGGATTTGGGGTTCTTGACAGTCGCCCGCCGGGGGCAATACGCAGAAGCTATTTCCTTCTTGCCTTTTTTACATATGAGGACGGGAATATTCACTACTCAAGACCTTATATTATCGACACCGCACTAGTGACAGCTGAACAGGGATGGCTTACTCTTGCAGAGATGAACATTAGGGATGTTTTGTTTTTGAAGATAGAGAATCAATCAACTTGCAAATGAACAACTCCATTCGAGTCGCCTTTCTCTAACAATGAGCAGCAAACAGAGAGCCTGTGTCTCTCCAGGAGACTTTCTGTGGGAGATTGCACATCACGGCCAACCACACGTTGCTTGCCATTGCCAAGGTAAATCAATGTAAATATGTAGATCAAGCTACTTGCCCATTAAGCGACTCAAACCAATACCCGATTGTTTGTAAGTCGTTCGGAGATCTGAAGAGCCAAGCTATCAACGAGAACCAACCAGGAATCAACACTTCCGGATTGGCATACCCTCGGCGGGTCTATCCACCCGCTTCCGGAAATCGAGAAGGTAATTGTCGACGAATTAGAGTCGCTGGCGTCTTGGAAGTGATAGTTTCGATCCCGGATTAGTCTACCGGGCGGCCTTGGTGCGCTAACATCCAGAGAGGAGATTCCAAAAACCAAAGGGCAGTAAGAAATGCTGTGGTGGACCTATACACCATACCAATTGGAATTCAGAGGTAAGTTAAAGGTCCACAATTGGAAATCAGAGGTAAGTTAGAGGTAAGTTAAAGGTCCCTGCTAGAACTATCTTTGAGCTAACACTCTGTTTGAATTCCAGGCCCATGCCCATGTGGAGTTTGACATTATCTGTACGGTGGTGAACAAGGGACTGCTCGCAATTGCATCTGGGCTTTTCCAAGCTAGACTGGAAGTCTCAATAACAGGCTTGATGGTTGATTGGGACAAAAAGGAGAACACATGGATTGTCAAGGTCTGTTTGTATGCATTCACCTATCACTCAGCAAATCAGCACCCATTCACCGTGCCCACCCTTGATAGACAAATTCAGTTTCTATAACCATTGGCTCCTACAAACTAGAGGAACCATTGAACCTTGGTTCCATTGCATTTAGCAGTTCTCCTCTCCTTGAAAAAGAATCTTAAGGCTACATTTTGCAATCTCACCTTTACCTTGAAGATTGACCCACGGCTTTAATCTAGGTTCAAGGGCAAGTCCATTAGGCCCATCCAATTGCTTGATCTAGAGACTGTTAAAATATGTACGCACTTATGCGTGTGCTAGGTATAAGTGTAATCCAAATGGGATGCACATATGCACCTCTCCTGCCCATTGGACACTCACACAGACCATACGGGCCTGTGTGGATGTCACTGATTTGGGGAAACTGGCCTCAAAACACGTGAAACAGGCTCATTGGTACATGGGCCCTAATGGGCCTGATGGGGGATATGGGCAATTACAGCCAGATGGGCTTGTATGGGCATAATTGGGCCCAAGGTTTATTTTGGACATACTTGGCCGGACGGGCTGGCCCACCAAGGTGTGTTTGTCTCAGGTTTTGGGCTTGGGGCAGCCCATTGGGGCCGCTTGTATCCCTTGGTTTGGCCCACGTGGGGCTGTTGCGGTGGCCAAGGGATCCTGCGCGGGCCCAGTCAGTTGCAAACAATGGCCACTGCCATGGGAGCAAGGGCCAGTGGCCCTGGCTCCCTCCCCCTCCCCTCGCTCACCATTGCAAGGGGGAGGGGGGTGGTTGGCTGGGTTGAACCAGCCAGCAACCAACCGCAACAAGGCGGTTGGTCAGGGCAGGGGGGATTTCATCACCCCCTTGCCCAAAGGATGACAAGGCTGGCCACAAGGAGAGCGACCGGCGGTGGGGGGGATCTATCTGATCACCCCTCCACCATCAAAGCAAAGCAGAGACCAGGGGCCCTCTCTCCCCCCCCCCCCCCCCCCCCCCCACTTTACCAAGGGGGAGGAGCGACAGGGCTAAGGGGATTTGACCACCCCCCAGCCCACTTCCATTGACCACGCCCTGGGGGTATTGACCCCCAAGGCCCCTGGTAGGGGGAATTGACTGCCCCCTCCAGGGATCTGAGAGAGAGAGGGGGGGGGGGGACAGCATGTCCGCTGGTCACCCCCCCCCCCCCCCCATGTGAGTCTGAGACCGGACCCAGGTGTGTCCTGGGTCCCACCTGGCCATTTGTATGGCCAGGGGCTGGTTGCATGAGGCAACCAGCCAGTGTGTCAGCTCTCCAATACCAGGAACCTTGCAGTCCTTTAGCTACAGAGAGTGATAAAAATACTGGAATAATAATAATAATAATAATTCCAAAAATAAACGCTTAGAGGCTCAAATAAATAATATAATAAGAGCAGTTGCAAGGTTTAATTGGTTTGGTAATAAAATGTTTTCAATATGTATATAAAAGAGGGGCCACAGTATTATACCACTGGGGATCTTTGCAGACAAGCAACCTCTCTTCAAGGGGCCTCCTTAGGCAGTTTAAGAACCTTGGAATGAAGATGGGTGCCTTAGAAAGTTCTTATTCCGCTAATGGCCGGGCATAAAAGCACAATGGCCAAGACAGGAAGGGAAACACTCACTCAGAGCTCTTTACCACAAAAATCCTGCAATAATAAGAAGGGCTTCAGAGCAGATGGGGTGGATTGCTTGACTAAAATTCAGGGGTTGATTGGTTAATAAGAATAAATAATAATACTACAGACTAAGTCATAAATCACTTGCTTATCTTCTTATAAGCACTTGATCAACAATGACAGGGTGTCTGATTGATAATAATAATTCCTGGTAAACTGATGATGGAATAATGGATCCAAAGAGGTCTGTATAAATACCTTTTTGGGGTGATTTTGAGCTTCTCAGGGAACGTAGAGAGGGTTCTGCTCATGGGCTGAGGCTGTCAAGCCAGTCAGAGCAAGATTGGCACGTCCACTTGGTGCTGTCAATCAGCTGTCCTTAGATCTGCTGGATTTCTGTACTATTTTAGCCACAGGATCTGTTAATCTGTTATGGCATAAATTTGATCATTCTGTACTCATCCTTCATTTGTACTATTGGTATTGCTTTGAAGCGGGCAGATGTGGATATTTATCAATTGTCCATCATCTTCTGATCACGTAGATAATTTTTAATAATTTTCATGAACACTCCTTCTAGTGTTTTGTGGTCTTCAAAGATCAGAGTCAGTGATTTATGTGTTAATCCTTGATCTTTTATTTATTATTAAGAAATATTCTAAACTTAATTTTTATTAATTTTATTTAAGTTTTGATCTTTTTAGACTATTACTAATGCATATGTCAACTTGTTACATATGCTAGGCAACTCTAACTAGGTTGTAGCTCTTCTGAGCGGTACCTGGTTTTTAGATTAGTCACGACCGATCCAGACGCGGGGATCAGTCAGTACAGATGCGCGCAGGGTAGGATCCGCTGCGTGCGTGGCAGAATTAGCTGCGCGTGGGTCTCTTGTACACAGGAATCTGCTACTACAAGTACGTAGGGATATGTAATGATGCGGGGCTGCGTGCAGGAATTGTGACATAACACATTTACGCGCGTAACTCCTAAAATATACACAACACCTCAATTCTGAGTGAATTTTAGGTATAAAACCTATACGTGACAACATGTGTGAGATTTTAGAATGACAAAAAGGTGCCATACTGGTGTCGTAATTTTTAGTACTTTTCTTTTTAATTATTTTAAAAATATAAGGACTTGGACTTCAAGGGTGGGGTCAGTGAGTGACCCTACCTAATTTTGGGTTAGGAACCCATTTCTTTAATAATATTTATAGATTTCTCACTCCTTCTTTTGTTAATTTAGATATTCTTATTTTCATAGTTTTGTGTTGCTCTGACAGGTTGCTCTGTACATAGTAGCAAGCTGACATTCCCCCACTCCAAGATATGTCTATATCTGAATTTTTTTTTTTTGGGTCAATGCCTTCTGCTGGCTCTGTAGTTCCTTAGGTGTATGGGTCCATCAGGGATATTGTGTTCAGGTAACCATTCATCCTTATCAGCTGATCCTCCCTTGTATCTAACTAGGTAGAGTCTGACATCTTTTCCATTGATCCTTTCCTTTTTATCTTTGAGGATCTTTCTAATTTTTCCTTTATATTTTTCAGGTTCTTCTGCAACAGGTATTTCAGGTGAAGGAATATATTCTCCATTCCTTGGGTGGTAGTGTTTGATGAGACTTACTGAGAAGACTGGGTGATTTCTAGAAATCTCATCACTAAGGATTACTTCCACAGCATTTTTACCATGAAGTTTATTCATGGTGAAAGGTCCAGCAAAAGCTGGTCTAAGCTTTCTATTTCCAGCTAAGTTGGTGAAGTTGATGGTAGAGATCAAGACTTGGTCACCAATTTTGAAATCAGGCTCCTTATGGGTTTTATCCCACCTTTGTTGGTTATACTCCACAGCATCTTTGACACACTTAACAGCATGTTTATTGGCTACATCTATCATGTTTTTGAAATCAAGTGATGTAGGTTGAATATTTGTTAACTGGTGATTAAGGTTATCCTTGGGTAATTTAGGAATCCATCCTCTTTCCAGTATTTAGGGTGCTTCCTTAGTGGTAGAGTGCTTGCTACTGGTGTAGGAAATCTCTAGTGCAGGTAAAAAGCTAACCCAATTTTGGCAATAACCATCAGAATTCTTGTGTTCTAGACCAAAGCCACAGAATCTCCTGAGCATGTCTTCCAGATTCTGAATCATTCTTTCAGCTAAGCCATCTGTCTGAGGGTGATAAGCTGTAGAGAAAGCTAAGGTGGTTCCCAGCATGTCATGAAGATTTCTCCAGAACTCAGAGGTAAATTTAGGATCTCTGTCACTGATAATGATCTTGGGAACTCCAACATCAGCAATGAGTCTGTTCCAAAATAATAGGGCAACTTCCATAGCAGTGTCTTCTTTGTGATTAGGCAGAAACTTTGCTTTCTTTGAGAACCTATCCACAATGACTAGGACTGAGTTGTAGGAATAGGATCCTCCTGGTTGTAGTCCAGTTACAAAGTCCATGTTGATGATCTCCCATCTTTTATTGGGTTCTGCAATCCTTTGCAGTAAACCAAACCTTTTCCCAGTGGTCCTGTTGGACTTCTGACAGGTTTCACAACTACCAACATACTGGATAGTGGAGTCTCTCCAATTGGTCCACCACGCAGTTTGTTTAACCTTATCTAAGGTTCCATCAGCAGATAAATGACCAGATGAACAGTTATTATGGCATTCAGCCAGGACATGTTTGATATGGTCATCCTTAGTTAAGACTATAACACTTGAATGTTGATGCCTATAGTATACTAGACCATCCCACATGGTGAACCTTCCGGCTTTGTATGGTTTCAAGAAAGGTTCAGGTAGGCTATTGATCAATTCAGATGGTGGAGAAGTACTTTCCATAATGTTGATCAGAGTTTTCATGCCAGAATTGTAAGATTCTTTGATTGAGTTGAACAAGGATTCATTCAATTCACAAATGTGGATTCCCATTATAGGAGCTTCATTTTTCAACATGTTAATGTTAAGGATAGTGAAGATATCATTATCCTCTGGATCATAAGCAGGGTTACTTGGGTCATTGGGTAAATCATTCCTGCTCAAACTATCAGAATTCTGGTGTTTAGTCCCAGCTTGATGGACTATGGTCATCTGACCTCTGTACTTTTGTATGGCTATCTTCCACCTTAACATGTGCCTAATAGGGGTCTTCATGTTCATCAATGTCCTGACAGCATTGCAGTCAGTAATCACAGTGAAATTGGTGCCTTCCAAGTAATAATGGAGTTTCTCTAGAGCCCATACTAAGGCAAGAAATTCCATTTGACTTGCACTGTACCTTTTCTCAGTGTCTTTAATTTGTCTGGATATGAAGAGTATAGGTTTTTCCACTGGTTTGTCATCCTTTATGACTTCTTGGTGTAAAGCAGCTCCTAGCCTGTCCATGCTGGCATCTATGTAGAGCTTGAAAGGTTTAGAATAATCTGGCTGAATCAGTACTGGAGCTGAGGTCATTGCCATCTTGAGTTCCTCATAGCTCTTGACTCTGTCATGAGTCATTTCAAAGACAATGGTGTTTTTGCAGATCTCATACAGAAACTTTGTTAGAAGAGCAAACTTTGGTAAGTACTTCCTATAGTAACTGCAGAAGCTAATAAAAGATAGGAGTTCAGTTTTGTTCTGAGGAATAGGCCTATTCATTACTGCTGCTATCTTTTTTTGGTCAGAAGCTTAGGTTAGTACAGAGACAATGTGTCCTAAGGCCTTGAGTTCTCCGTAGCCAAAGTTGCACTTTTTCATTGATACTTTTAATCCCGCGGCAGAGATGGTTTTGAGGACTAGCCTTAATTTCTCAATGTGATTATCCCAATGATCAGAGTAAATGATAACATCATCAATGTATACCATCATCCATCCTTTTCTGATGAATAATCCTAGGACAATGTCCATCATCCTTTGAAAATGAGAAGGAGCATTTTTCATACCAAAAGGCATCCTAAGATACTCATAAATTCCCAAATGACATATAATTCTCATGAATTTCTTGCCATCAGGGCTGATAAGTATTTTGTGAAAACCTTTCAGCATGTCTATGGTAGTGATGTACTTAGCTTTTGACAGGTTATGCAGAGCATGGTCAATCCTTGGAATTGGATAATAATCAGCTTGGGTGTAGTTGCTCAGAATTCTGAAATCTCCAACCATCCTTGACTTATCATTATGAAAAGCTATAATTACTGGGGTAGTTATATCCACTTGTTCATTGTGTCCTAATTTCCTTAAGACTTGTAAGTCAACCAACTCTTGAATATGAGTTTCCAGAGAAGCTCTAGATTTTGGACTAGAAGGGTAAGCATGTCTCCTGAGGTTAGGTGGGTAAGGAGGTTTAATGGTCAGAGTTAGGATCATATCATGTCCTTTGATGTTACCAATGGGGTGATCCTTGGTACAGAAAGCATTCTTATTTTCAAAGCATACTTGTAGGATGTCCCGTTTTTGTTCTTCATTGAGCAGGAAATTCAAAGCTTCTTGAGAGAAGTATTCCTGATTGAAACTTTCTAAGTGTTTTTCATAAGTTGAATCAGAAGTTTGAGCATTGACATGGCATATTTGGAACTTCTTGTTCCAGTCTCCACCTATAGTGAAGTATCTACCCTTGCTTTGGAATACATCTATACCATATAAGCAAAGAGAATCATTTCCAAGGATAAATTAATCACATACTCTGTTTTGGAGCACTACAAATTCAATTTTCAGCTTGAGTGATTGTTTAGAGTGAGGGAGTATGATATCAGAAGACCATACTCCAACAGCATTGAGAGAAGAATTACAACTGCTGAATTTAGCCTGAGGTACTGGTAGTAAGTTCAGTTTCCAGTTTGGGTCTTGTTTCTCCAAATAAGTTGAACCAACACAAGAGCAAAAGGCTCAACTGTCTAGAAGTAACTTAACAGGGGAACCTTGGATTAAACCAGTAGCATAGTATGTTTTTCCTGAAGTGTAACTTTTACCAGCAGAAGGTTTTAGAGTAAAGGCCTTAGCCTCACAGATGTGGTGAATCTTCATGTTGTGATTCCATTTTTGAGGTAAGTTAGACTCCTCATTAACAGAATTTATGTCCAGAGAAGACTCAATACTTCCTTCAATAACATTGATGGGGTTAGTGATCATTAAATCACACTCAGAAAGTGATCCATCAGTATCATCAAGGTGAGGGTCAGGATTATCATACTCTTCTCCTTCAATAGGATTAATCCTTTTCCTAGGTAGAGGACAGTCAGTTCTTACATGTCCTGTTTGGTTACAGTTCCAACATACTTTTTCCTTTAACTCTGGAGTCTTCTTGAACTCCAAGGTAGTTGGATTAGTGGCAGGGGATTCCTTAGTTTTGGCAGGATACTCTTCCCTGTTCTTAGTATTTTGTTCCCTGGGGAGTCTGTTGACTCTCTTATCTAGACCATTCATATCAATAGTCTCTTCCAACACAACTATCAAGGTAGAAAGATCAGAATCCATAGGCATCCTGCACCTTTCACTGTGGTTGATTTGTCCGGGACATAAGTTGAGAAGTCTTTCATTGACTTCTTCTTAATCAGCATCCGGGTAAAAACATTCTAACCTCCTTTTCTGGTCTAAGCACTACTTATGAGGTTTGTCTTTGGATTGATCAAACTGGGAGGTTTCAAAAGTTTTCATCATCTTTCTTTTCCAAATCCTAGTACCAAATTGTAATTTGATCAATTCTTTCCAAGAACTCCAGGATAAATATCCAACTTGTTCCCTTTTATTGATAAACCAATCAAGAGCTACTCCTTCAAATAGTCTGGGCAATCTTACCACAGCTATTGCATCAGGGAGTTCATAAGAAGCAAGGGTATAATCAATAAATTTAATGAAACTGACATGGTTGTATTCTCCTTCTCCGGAGAATTTAGGCCATTCAGTAATGGGAGGAAGTAACTTCAAAGCCTGTTCTATTTCAGGAGTAGGACTGGGCCTAAAAGATTCATCCCTAGTTGTCCTAGTTCTGGCAGGAACACTAGGAGTACTGGTAAACCTAGCAGGTCTAGTTTCTTCCAATTCAATGACGGGGGAGTTAGTAGAATTTACTTTAATATCTCTGAGATCATTCTTAATCATACCTCACTCCAAATCAAGTTTGTTGTTTAGTAAATCAATTTTGTTAATCAGATGAGCTCAAGGAGTAGGACTAGTTTTCTTAACTTCTTCCTTAAGCTGGTTCATGGTTGCAAGAATATCTTCCTGAAGAATTGATTGGTTATCATCAATATGTTTCATCAGGTCCAACTTACTAGATTTTATACTATCCTTGATTTGTTGTATTTCTAACTCATCAATTCTCATAGTCTGAGACTGGGTATCAATCACTCTGAAAATACTCAGACTTAATTTGTCCAATTGTTGATAAACTTTGTCAAAGCATTGGCTAATAATAGTAAAATTGTGAGACACATTTACAGAAAAGCTATTAAGAGCTTCTACATCTAATTGTGGTACACCTTTTTCCACTTCTGGGCTAGGGATATTATACTTTCCCAATCCTTTGGGTTCCTTAACTTCTGATGGGCTGAGGGCCTCTTCTCTTTGGGGTCCTTTCCCTTTAAGGAAGCTAACTGATCCCAAGGATTCCATTTCTGCACGTAGCCTTCTACCTCTTTCTTTGGAATCA
Source organism: Puccinia polysora (assembly GCA_025617555.3). Lineage (NCBI taxonomy): Eukaryota > Fungi > Basidiomycota > Pucciniomycetes > Pucciniales > Pucciniaceae > Puccinia > Puccinia polysora. The sequence goes on from CM062630.1 coordinate 42,351,887, forward strand.
ACTTTTGCAGAGAAATCTGAGATTTCTTTTCCAGAGAAATAGCTTTTCTCATACATGGCTGATCCTCCTGGGTCTGAGCCAATTTGAATTGTTCCCAATAGCTCACGTGTCATTTCACTAATACTTTGACTCTTTCCTCCTTGGTTGAGTCCAGCTGGGGTGGCATAGGAGGAACGGTATCCTCCTGGGATAACCTGTTGGGCAATGGGTGGTTCTCCAACGGTTTGTTGGTTGAGTTGGTGGCCGCGGTCATTGCCGTTGTTGTCCTGCGTGATGCTATGGTCACTGGTTTGAGCCCCCTCATTGCGCTTGCAACTGGAGTCCTTGCACGTACAATTTCCTCCAATCAGAGATCCATACAATGGGTATCTACCTGTTGCACGGGTGTTGGGCCTGTTTTGGTACATAGCACCAAATAATGAGTAAGTCTTATGTTGAAACTTTTGAAAAAAGACTTGAAAATATAAAAAAATAATATTTTTTGTGTATTTATATTTTTAATAATTTATATATATATATTTTAACTTACTTAAAGTTAAATTCAAGGGTACCAACACTTGGTTGGGATCACAACTGTCCTTGGGGGGTATTCCAACGGGGTCTGAGTGAGTTCCAATCAGATCCTTGGATAAATCCAAGGGTAAGTCCAAGGGTACACTGTCTGGGAAGTCCTCTAGGAGGTCCTGATCAATGAGATCACCAAAAAAAAATCAACTGAGATGGATAAAAACAAAAAAAATATAAGTTTAATATTTTTTTGTATTTTTACGTGATGAGGTGATGTTTTTAGAAAAAAATAATCACTTTTGTTAATTTTCAATTTTTCTTTATCTTCAGGATTATTTAGTTTATAAATATAAAGCTTCCTTTGATAAGTTTTCCACTCCTTATGTTGTCTTAATAAAGAATTAAAATTGATAATTCTTTCAAGCTCAAGTTCCTTGTCTTTTATAACTTGTTGTGTATAATAAAGCAATTTATCCTTTTGTTGCTCAGGAGTTATAATAACAGGGACAAAGTTACAGATTTTTTCTTCTTTTTTCTTTTTAAGAAGGTTCAAATAATAATTGATTAATTCTCCATTGGTCTTAAGATCCACTAGAGAAACAAATGATCAAGAATATATGTTATAAGTATGTTAACTTATTTAAAAAATAAATAGACTGGTCCAAGGAATAAATAATTAGAAATTAATTATCTAAGGATATTTCCTTGCCATACCCCCAGTTTTCAGCTCTCTGATACCAGGAACCTTGCAGTCCTTTAGCTACAGAGAGTGATAAAAATACTGGAATAATAATAATAATAATTATTCCAAAAGTAAACACTTAGAGGCTCAAATAAATGATATAATAAGAGCATTTGCAAGGTTTAATTGGTTTGGTAATAAAATGTTTTCAATATGTGAATAAAAGAGGGGCCACAGTATTATACTACTGGGGATCTTTGCAGACCAGCAACCTCTCTTCAAGGGGCCTCCTTAGGCAGTTTAAGAACCTTGGAATGAAGATGGGTGCCTTAGAAAGGTCTTATTCCGCTAATGGCCGGGCATAACAGCACAATGGCCAAGAAAGGAAGGGAACCACTCACTCAGAGCTCTTTACCACAAAAATCCTGCAATAATAAGAAGGGCTTCAGAGCAGATGGGGTGGATTGCTTGACTAAACTTCAGGGGTTGATTGGTTAATAAGAATAAATGATAATACTACAGACTAATTCATAAATCACTTGCTTATCTTCCTATAAGCACTTTATCAACAATGACACAGTGTCTGATTGATAATAATAATTCCTGGTAAACTGATGATGGAATAATGGATCCAAAGAAGTCTGCATAAATACCTTTTTGGGGAAATTTTGAGCTTCTCAGGGCACGTAGAGAGGATTCTGCTTGTGGGCTGAGGCTGGCAAGCCAGTAAGGGCAAGATTGGCACGTCCACTTGGTGCTGTCAATCAGCTGTCCTTAGATATGCTGGATTTCTGTACTATTTTAGCCACAGGATCTGTTAATCTTTTATGGCGTAAATTTGATCATTCTGTACTCATCCTTCATTTGTAATATTGGTATTGCTTCAAAGCGGGCAGATGTGGATGCTTACTGATTGTCCATCATCTGCTGATCACTTAGATAATTTTTAATAATTTTCATGAACACTCCTTCTAGTGTTTTGTGGTCTTCAAAGATCAGAGTCAGTGATTTATGTGGTAATCCTTGATCTTTTATTTATTATTAAGAAATTTTCTAAACTTAATTTTTATTAATTTTATTTAAGTTTTGATCTTTTTAGACTATTACTAATGCATATGTCAACTTGTTACATATGCTAGGCAACTCTAACTAGGTTGTAGCTCTTCTGAGCGGTACCTGGTTGTCAGATTAGTCACAATGGATCCAGAAGCGGGGATCAGTCAGTACAGATGCCCGCGGGGTAGGATCCACTGAGTGCGTGGCAGAATTAGCTGCGCGCGGGTCTCTAATACACGGGAAACTGCTACTATGAGTACGTAGGGATATGTAATGATGCAGGGCTGCGTGCAGGAATTGTGACATAACACATTTCCGCATGTAACTCCTACAATATACACAACACCTCAATTCTGAGTGAATTTTAGGTGTAAAACCTATACGTGACAATACGTGTGAAATGTTAGAATGGCAAAAAGGTGCCATACTGGTGTAGTAATTTTTAGTACTTTTCTTTTTAATTATTTTAACAATATAAGGACTTGGATTTCAAGGGTGGGGTCAATGAGTGACCCTACCTAACTTTTGGTGAGGAATCCATTTCTTTAATAATATTTATAGATTTCTCACTCCTTCTTTTGTTCATTTAGATATTCTTATTTTCATAGTTTTGTGTTGCTCTGACAGGTTGCTCTGTACATAGTAGCAAGCTGACACAGTGTGTGAGGCAATAGGACTGGTTGTAACAGACAACCGGCCCAGGGATTGAACAGCACAGGGGCTGTTTCAGCCCCGTCAGGGTGGAAACACCAGAATGGACTGGAATGGGCTGGTTGTAAAGGTTCAGGGACTGATTCCATGTGGGCTGATGTAGCCCAAACCAAGTAACAAGGCCTGTAGAGCCTGTAGAGCTCTTTTGGGGCGGAAAATTGTCCTTTTGGCTTGTTGTATCATGGGCTCACAAGAGGCCAATCTTTTGTACTTAAAGAGCTCTTCTCCCTGCTGTTTTCCATCCATCCATTCATCATCCAATTGAATTCATCAACAATATCATCCAACGTGTTGCCCCATTGTGAGAGCCCATCAAGAAATTATTGAAACAAGGTGTCCAGCATTTCTTTTGCTTTAAATACTGCTAATTTTCCTAAGCTAATTGCTGGCAATAATTATAACACATTATCAGTACCAATATCATCATTACTTCCAAGCCATCTAGACCCTTGTACCTTACTCTGGAGAACCTCAAAGACCTCAAGTTTTCCAAGAAGATGTCCTATATCCCTGATGTTAGCTCCACCAAGATAGTCCTGAACAGTCAGAATTATAATGCTTGGGCTGTCCTTATGGATAGTGAGCTGGAAAACATCTGTTGTGGGGAGATAATGGATGCAGATGACACTTTGATCAGTTCAGAAGTGGAGAAAGAGTCTTATCATCTCATCCTTAGGCATCTTGACAAGAATCATGTGACATGGGTTTCCAATACTCTTAGGGAAGATGAGAGGAGGAGGGGCAGCATCCTTTGTAAGCTGCTTAAGTCCAAGTATGCTGTTGATTCTGTTAACCAGATGGGTATAGCTTTCAACAAACTGTTCAAGTTACAATATTTGAATTGTAAACAGTTTGTTGCAGAGGATAGGTCTTGCATAGCCAATTTTAAGTCATCAGGACTTAACATGGATCCTGAGTGTTTGTCACTCTTAATCCTTCAGAAGCTACCAAAGGAGTTTGATTATTTAGTCAGAATTATTTCTCAATTGAATCCTCTTCCTGGGGAGGAGGATGTGCTGAAAAGGATTGAAAAGGATGATTTTCAGTTCAAGATGAAGGGGGTTTCTGGAACAGCCCTTTTTGGAAACACTGAAAAATTTTGCAAGAAGGCAAAAAAGGATTTTTCCAAGGTCTTATTCTATAATTTTCATAATAAGGGGCATTATTTTAAGGATTTCAAGGAGGCCAAGAAGAGGAAGAAGTCCAAAGAGAATGACAAGGAGGTCAATCTCACTACTGAAAATGTTGCAATGGTGGCGTTTGATGGTCCAATAGAAATGGTTGTTGGGTAAGAAGTTTGCAAAAAGAAGGCCAAAATTGATGAGGATCAAGAAATGGACTTGATTGATTACAAAGTGAGTAATCTTAACCTCAAAGATGAGAACTTATCAGTGACTGATAAAGCTTCTTTCCTATTAGGAGGATTGAAGGAGGATGTTCTTGTTTTGATTGATTCTGGTTGTACAGATCACATGTTCTTTGAACCAAATTTATTTTCAAATCTTAGTGATTATGATGGAGTTGTAAATATTGGTCAGAAAGGCAGAACAATTCAGATTAAAGGATTTGGAAAATTTATTCCTGCAAATCACTTGGGTTTCAAAATTTCTTTTGAGAAAGTGTTCTATTTACCAGAGTTGCCTTATAACCTTGTGTCCCTTGGAGTGTTGTGGAAAAAAGGTTTCCAGATCCGTTATCTTAAAGAAGATAAGTTTTTTATTGATATGAATGGGAGAACTGTTCTTAGTGGACAGGTTTGGAACAAGCTTTTGTGTGCAAGCTTGTTCAAAATCTCAGCTTTGAGCACTGTTGCTCACAATAGAAGTGGCCATAAGGTAAAGGACAGCAACTGTGAGAGTTGTACCTGAGGGGCTAATACTAGAAATGTGTTCTCAAAGAGTAGAGATTGCACTGATTTTCCTAGAGAGGAATTTTCCATTGATTTGGCAGGGCCATTCACACTGCAGTCCCTTGGTGGGGCAAGATACTTCATCAATTTAGTTGATACTGCAACTAATTATGTTTGGGTTAAACCAATTTGATCTAAGGATCAGACCACAGAGAAGGTTTCTTTAATATTCAAAGTCTGGAAACAGAATAGTCTAATGAAGGAGATCAAGAGGGTTACCACTGATGGAGGTGGTGAATTGGTGAGTAAAGAGTTTGAGAGGTTATTGAAAGATTATGGTATCATTCATATAGTCACTACTGCAAGTACTCCAAAAAATAATGGAATAGTTGAGAGAATGAATGAGACTTTACTGGACAAGGTCAGAACTATTATGTCTCAATATGGTCTGCCAAAGTTCCTATGGGCTGAGTTGATGTGTACAGTCAGTCTGTTGCATAACATTTTAAGTGTTAATGGGAATAGTCCTCATTATCAGTTTTGGAAGTTGTACCCCAAAACATCACACCTAAGAAAAATTGGTTGCTTGGTGTATTATAGTGTCCACCATAATGAGATGGTCAGAAAATTAGACCCTAGAGCCAGAAAAGGGGAACTTGTAGGATATGATTTAATAAGTAAATTGTATAGGATCTATTGTCCAGGGACAAGAAAGGTTATCCGTAGTAGGGATGTAAAATTTGATGAAAGTACCTTTCCACTCAAAAGGAGTGAAGAAGTTGTTGTGAACAAGTCACAACAAGAAATAGAATTAGAACCTATTTCACCAGCAAAGGCTGAGGAACATGTGGTTCCAGAAGATGAAGAGATGGCAGACGTGCAACCAGAGGGTTCAGTGCCCGCTTCAGGGGAGTCCGTTAATTTGGAACCTGATGAGCCTCCACATCCAGTAAGAAGGAGTGGTAGGGTTAGAGTACCAGTAGATGGTTATGGGGAATGGAAGTCCCATTATGCTTCTGCAGGATATGAGGAAGATACAGTTAAGGAAAAGTGTATGTTCAATGAAGTCCTGGAGTTAAGTTCAGAAATGGGTAACAGGGTTAACCCAAATAGCTTTGGCCAAGCTATGAATTCTGATGAGAGAGCCAACTGGAAGAGTGATATTTTTGAGGAATTTGATTCTCTAGAAAATAATATTTTCTTTGAAGTGGTTAAGCGGGATGCTGTTCCAAAAGGAAAGACCATTGTGGGGTCTAGATTGGTGTTAAACAAGAAGTTTGACAAAAATTGAGTTTGAAAAGATTCAAAGCTATATGCGTTGCACAGGGCTTCAAGCAGAGAGAGGGTATTGATTACCAAGAAAATTTCTCACCAACTGGAGGGCTTTCCCCCTTTTGGTACATCATTGCTCTGGGAGTGGAGTTGGGTGAAGAAATTGGACAAGCTGATTTTGTAACAGCATACTTGAATGCAAAACTTGGAGAGGAGGAGACTGTTTATATGTCAATCCCTGATGGTTTTTGTGAATGGTTAGTAGAGACTAAACCAGAAACCATGAATAAAATATGTGTTAGAAGTTTTCTTTCAGAAGATAAAGGGGAATATGTCCTCAAGATGTGTAGATCCCTTTATGGATTGAAGCAAGCAGATAGATTGTGGTATAATACCATGAGTGAGAAACTGATACAGATTGGTTTCAAGACGTCTAAGGCCAAACCTTGTCTTTTTGTAAGAAAGGATGCAATTTTGTTTGTATGGGTTGATGACATTATCATTATTGGAAATGGTAAAGAGAGAGTCATGGAGACACTCAAAAAGGAATTAAAGATAAAAGATCTTGGTCTGGCGCAACAGGTGCTAGGAATGAAATTCAGTAAGAGCAAGAATGGTATTAAGTTAGACCAGATCCATTAAGTGGCAGCTCTTCTTAAGCCATATGGCTTATAGGATGAAAAGGAGTTTGGTACTCCCATGCAGTCAAACATTTGTTTATAGAAGTCTACAGATGAGGAGTATCTGGAGTTTGTTCAATCTGGGAACAACTACAGGTCAGCTATTGGATTGCTTAATTATTTGGGGCAGTTTACAAGGCCCAATATTGCTTTTGCAATTGGTTTCTTGTTGCAACACTTAGAGAAGCCAAGCATGAGGCATTGGTCAGCGTTTAAGAGAGTTATGTGGTATCTTAAAGGAACGCACAGTCTGGGATTGTTGTTTACAAAGTCAGAAAACTTTGATTTGGTTTTTCACTCTGATGCAAGTTGGGAAGATGGTAACACTAGGGAATCAACAAGTGGTTTTGTATTCTTCTTAGGTAAGAATCTGGTGTCATGGATGTCCAAGAAGGTGTTGGCTATAAGTCTTTCATCAACAGAGGCTGAGTATAGAGCGTACTTAGAAGCTTCACAGGAAGCAAAATGGTTGAGAAAATTCTTAGAGGATACGCATAAACCACAAGGGTTTGCGTTGTTATATTCTGATAACCAGAGTGCCATTGCGTTGTTGCAAAACCAAGTGTTCCATTCAAGAACAAAACATATTGATGTTCACTATAACTTTCAGCCTCCTGGATGCCAAGACCCTTGCTATACTTTAGCTACCAGAGGTGATAGAATAAATAATAAATACATTATTTAATAAATGCAGCAAAAATCTGTAAAATATTTGGATTAAGCTTATTGCAAGGTTAAATGGTTTGGTTATGGTTTATTGTTATAAATCAATATGAATAAATTGATTACCAAATATTTTTATAGAGGGGCCACAATTATATTGGGGATCTTTAATACCTCTCTTCAGGGATTTCAGTATGAAAACACTTAGTCCTGGTTACTTTGGGATCTTTAGTTTAAAGGATATTTTACACAAAGATAATATGTATATAAAATACACAGTGGAGTGGCAGGGCCTTGTAACCAAGCTGTTACAACAGAGAAAGGATAATAAAACTCACTGGTATATTATTAAATCCTTTGGGTATCTGTTTGAGACGTGAACTGATGGGTTAAACCTGTATACTGGGGTTATAAGGTTTTCCAGCAGTTTTAATTGATAAAAAAAGGTTGAGGAAGGATATTATTGATCAGACTTAGTCATAAATCACTTACTTATCTCTTATAAGTACTTGATTACCTTGGCACGGTGTCTGGATATAAATATAACTGGGTCTCTGCCCATGAATATCCTCAAAAGAGATCTTTATTTATAGCTTTTGGAGTCCCAATATTGTCCTTCTGAGGGGTACAGGGGCTCAAAGGGACAGACAATAAGGCTAGCAGGGTAACCAGGGGTAGCCTGTCACATGTTCTTGGTGCTATAGCACGGGTAGCATCTAATTCCTCAGGGTATGGAAATTATTCTACTTTATAATAGATATTAGGATGTGTGAATAACACTAATCTGTCCCATTTATGTATTATTTAATTAATTATCCTTATTAAATGTTCCCAGTAATTTAATAATTATATAAATAGACATTTATACGGACATCCTTATGTCAGGTGAGTTCTCATTATGTATTATATAACTGGAGTAAAGTCATGATATTGATTTTACTCCTTATTTTCGATTTCCAGTTGATTTACTAAGATAATTGCTTAAAAATATAATTCATGGGAATTCATGTAATATTTTTACATCATTAGTTTTCTTAGTATTTCACAAAAAATATTGATATCTAGAAATTCTCATAAAAGTATATCAAAGTATTTTAATATATTTTTAGAAGTTGTCATTGTCTTATTTTTGACATTCTTGGTACTTTGAATTATATTTAATAAAAAATACATATCAGGGTTATTTAAGTATTTTTATATAATATTATTTACTTTTAGGCTATCTACTATCCACGGGAACATTTATTAAATATGTAGAATGTTCCCGTGTGGGTTGTAGCATGTTTATGCACTACCTAAGCCTCTCAGGCCACCTGTCACTCTGTCAACCCGTAGTCCTGCGGCTGCGTACTTGTCAGAGGCCTGGGGCTGCGTACACAACCTTGACGGAGTGACAGGGCTGTATCTCAGCGGCGCGCGGGTGCATTGGCTGCTGTGGCTGTGTGCGGGAATTGTGACAAAACACATTTCCGTCCGTAACTCCTAAAATATACACAACACCTCAATTCTGACTGAATTTTGGGTGTGAAACCTATACGTGACAATGTGTGTGAAATATTTAATTGACCAAAAGCTCAATAGTGGAGCCATAATATTTTGGTCTTTCTTTCCTTAATTATTTAAAAATATAAGGAGTTGGATTTCAAGGGTGGGGTCAGTGAATGACCCTACCTAATTTTGGGTGGAGAATCCATTTCTTTAATAATATTGATTTTTGTCCTACTCCTTCTTAGGTTAATTGTATTATTATTATTTTTATGTTTTTTTTCTACTTTTGCAGCTTGCTTTGCAATAGTAGCAAGCTGACAATAACTATATTTGTGATGCAGTTAACTGAAAAGAGATTGTGTTGAGGTACATTCCCACTGGAGCAATGATTGCAGATATCTCAACTAAGGCTTTAGATACAAACAAGCATCAAGGCTTTGTGACTAATATGCAGATGTCACCCCTTTTGGATTAAGTGGGTGTGTTAAAATACGTATGCACTTAAGCGTGTGCTACCTGTAAGTGTAATCCAAATGGGATGCACATATGGGCCTCTCCGGCCCATTGGACGCTCACACAGACCATACAGGCCTGTGTGGATGTCACTGATTTGGGGAAACTGGCCTCAAAACGGGTGAAACAGGCTCATTGGTACATGGGCCCTAACAGGCCCGGTGGGGGATATGGGCAAATACAGCCAGATGGGCTTGTATGGGCATAATTGGGCCCAAGGTTTATTTTGGACATACTTGGCCAGACGGGCTGGCCCGCCAAAGTGTCTTTGTCTCAGTTTTTGATCTTGGGGCGGCCCATTGGGGCCACCACCCGTGTTGAAACCTGCTTTGGGCTGCTGCCCGTGCCGCAGCCCGCTCAGGGCTGCTTGTATCCGTTGGTTTGGCCCATGCAGGGCTGTTGCGGCGGCCAAGGGATCCCGCGCGGGCCCGGCCAGTTGCAAACAACGGCCACTGCTGAGTGAGCAAGGGCCAGGGGCCCTGGCTCACTCCCCCTCCCCTTGCTTGCCATTGTGAGGGGGAGGGGGTGGTTGGCTGGGTTGAACCAGCCAGCGACCAACCGCAACAAGGTAGTCGTTCAGGGCAGGGGAGATTTCATCACCCCCTTGCCCCAAGGATGACAAGGCCGGCTGCAAGGAGACCGACCGGCAAAGGGGGGGTCTGATCACCCCTCCACCATCAAAGCAAAGCAGAGACCAGGGGCGCTCACCCCCCCCCCCCCCTTTACCAAGGGGGAGGAGCAACAGGGCTGAGGGGATTTGACCACCCCCCAGCCCACTTCCATTGAAGATGCACTGGGGGTATCAACCCCCAGCGCCCCTGGTAGGGGGAATTGAATGCCCCCTCCAGGGATCTGAGAGAAAGAGGGGGGGGGGGGAGAGCATGTCCGCTGGTCACACCCCCCCCATGTGAGTCTGAGGCTGGACCCAGGTGTGTCCTGGGTCCCACCTGGCCATTTGTATGGCCAGGGGCTGGTTGCATGAGGCAACCAGCCAGTGTGTGAGGCAATAGGACCGGTTGTAACACACAAACGGCCCAGGGATTGAACAGCACAGGGGCTGGGTCAGCCCCGTAAGGGTGGAAACACCAGAATGGACTGGAATGGGCTGGTATTAAAGGTTCAGGGACTGATGCAATGTGGGCTGATGTAGCCCAAACCAAGTAACAAGGCCTGTAGAGCCTGTAGAGCTATTTTGGGGCGGAAAATTTGCCTTTTGGCTTGTTGTATCATGGGCTCACAAGAGGACAATATTTTTTACTTAAGGAGCTCTTCTCCCTGCTGTTTTCCATCTATCCATTCATCATCCAATTGAATTCATCAACAATATAATCCAACGTGTTGCCCCATTGTGAGAGCCCATCAAGCAATTATTGACACAAGGTGTCCAGCATTTCTTTTGCTTTAAATACTGCTCATTTTCTGAAGCTAATTGCTGGCCATAATTATAACAGAGACAAGCAACACCCCAAATCAAGAGGGATCCATTGCTGGAAAGACTGACCAACATGACATGGTAGCAGTAGAGGATGGTGAAGTAGTGGACCCACCCTTTCAGAACACCTATGCAAAAAAACAGCCAGTTTTAAATATCCTTCATAATGCCCAAAAGCCCATGAAGAGCCCTTTAACAAGCTCTGTAATAGTCAAGCCCCTGAATATGTGACAGCTCAGTTATGCTTAAGGCTTAACTTGATGGTTGCCTAATGTTTTCTGTTTTCTCATGCTTGAGAAGTAGATTTTCTCAAGTTTATTTTATAAAATTAGTTTGATAAGATGCAATTCAACAGGAATAATTTGTGGGAAATGACTTGAATTTCTGACAAACAAATCTTGTAAGCATGCCTATTGCCACTCTGGGGCTGCATCTGTACCCACACCAACCACCATATATTGTCATGAAGATCCTGGATTTTCATGACAATGTATGACAGTTGAGTAACATTGTATTGTTGATTTTTGGCATGCACTCATTGACTTTCACTCAAACAATGTTAGTTGACACTTCCCCAGGTTTGAGGTCTCTCATAGGCCAATTTGGCATATGATGCTACATTTTGCTCCAGACCAAAATGCAGTGGACTGTATGTAGAGTGGCTAGACAAACGTTGTGAGACTGTTTGTCAAACCAACCACACCCAAGTACTTCAAACAATGTAGATGAAGCCCTGGGTGTCTCAATTACTCTGTTGACCAACCCATCTTTGGGCTCCCACTCCAGTTGACCAATTGCCACATTGCCACTGACTTGGTTTTTTTGATTTTGATGTCTGACTGCTTGATCAATTCAAAAAAAAAAAACATGGTAAGTAATCTTTTTGAAATATTATTCTTCATCTTTGATTCTGATTCATGTTTTTGTTTTTTGATATTCAGTTGTCTTTGGGTGATTGGTTGTTTCAGAAGATGAAAATGGTCAAACCATCTGAGTAGGGCAGAATTTCAATGGCTGGAATGAATTTTAGAACAATGTGAACCACCTCCACCCCAATTCAACCTCAAACCAATATAACCTCCAGCATCTCAAGGCACATCAAATTTGACAAAGAGCAGAGGACTTGAACAATACAAACATCAGATACATAAAAAGTTTTAATGAACATTTTTCATTTGTTCCCATGACTTCCAACCTCCCTTGGGCTCCAAGTTGGGGGTGGCACAAGGGCCGCATCATGAGAAGGACAAACCGGGTGGACATAATGGCAGGCGGGCAATTTGGATGGGATGGAAGGATAGGGTTTGGGCTAGGGCTCTGTACTTAGTGGTTGTATTTCATTATTCTTGCTTGCTTGCGGTTGTACTTAGGTTAGGGTTGAGGGGGAGGTTACTTAAACCACACCCTCAACCCGGATGATGGAGGGGATGATTGGATCACACAAGTTTGGAAGGTTTTTTAAAATCATCTCTCTTTCTCTACCTCTCTATCTCTTGGTTGTAGGGTGAACAGTTGCACTCAGGGTTTACAGACGCAAGGGACCAATAAACTCCAAACTTGGGAACCATTAAAAGGAGAAGTCCTTTTCTGATTTCCACAGCACTTGATGCGCCGCTCTGGCGGAGTAGATGGCTTCAAACCCCGGGGGACAGCTGCCAAGCTGGGGGGGGCGCTAGGAAGGAAGGGAAAGCCTGATCTGGTGAGGGGGTGCTCTAGCTGGTTCACAGCCAGAACAACTAGACACCCCAGAATGTTTGTCTCCTTATTTCTTTTATTGGATTGGGTTCTTGGATTTGTACTGGCTTTGGTTTATAATGTTGCAGGAAGACAGGTGTGGCGCAATGCTGGGTCCATATAGGCAAGGACAAGCCCCACAGAAAAGACAAAAGGTGGAGCAGAAAGCAGGAAAAGGAGCGCTGCAAGAAAATCTCTCTCTCTTTCGTTTCTTTTTTTTTCAGGGTTTGTTTCTCTGTTTCCTTTTTTCTATGTACGGGCACCTTTTTTTTCTACAGATGGGCTTAATGTGTAATGGGTGCAAAAGTATGGTTGGAACACACGCAGGATAAGCTTGATTTGCTGATGGGGTGTCCCAGCTGGTTCACAGCCAGAATGACTAGGCACCCCAGAATGTCTGTTCCCTTCTTGTTGTGAGACTCCTAATGGGATTATGGTTAATTTAGAAAATATCTTTCTGGAAGTCTTTGAAGGGGAATTCAGTGTTACTTCTACTCCTTTAGATTGTTAGTAAACTGAGGTGGTTTTGAATTGCCTGCACTTCTAAGCTATAGTAAGTCTTCCAATACTTTTTATTGGTGGATTGTTTGTTTTTAGAATTAATATAGGTCTCAGATCAACCTATGATTAATTATTAGCTGTGGGTTGGTAGGATTTTTTTGAAGAGTGGACCAGATGTGTTAGGGTTATTGGTCCCTGATTGATCAGATATATGTGATCTTAACCAATATCCCAACTTTAAAGGGTTTGAGGCTTTATCAAAGGGATGGTTCAGGAGAGAACCCAAGGATGGGTTTACCCACAGGGGTCTGGGTAGGTGAAGGTTGGTTATTTGCTTCTGGTTGTGCTCTCTTTCTTTATAAGGGTTATTTATTGATTGATGGGTGGTTCTCCTTTAATCTGGTGCTGAATATTTAGGTCACAGAAGAACCCTTATTCAAGCGCCTGTTGGATGGTTTAATTGGCTAAAAGATGGTTGATAACTTGATTTCTGATTTCTTGTTTCCTTTCATGACTGATTCACTAATAATATTTTATCTGGGTGGGGTACCCCAGATGGATGATGAGATTGGATGATGGTCTGGAGGTGGTGATGAGGTGGATGATGGACCAGATGGCCTCTGAGGGCATATGGCATGAGGATAAAACCTGGATAGGGCAGAGAGGCCCTCCTTAAATAGAAAATCTGGTCCTCAGGGGATGCTCAGGGCTGCCCCTGAGGGTTCCCTGGGGCTTCCCCTGTTACAGTGGGATACAGGTACATGAGGCATCTCTGCTGGTTGGGAAAAGCTTTTACAGTTACATGAGGCATTTCTGCTGGTTTGAAAAAGCTTGCAAAGTTACATGAGGCATTTCTGCTGGTTGGGAAAAGCTTTTACAGGGTTTCATGCATGCAAAGCCTTGCATAAATTGCTGTGCTGTACTTGTAGTTTGTTCAGTGCTACTTGATCCTACCTGCATGTATTTCTGTGAAAATACTGGTGGTTTGCTTGGTTTCTGGTTATACTGGTGGTTTGTTTGGTTCTGGTTAAGACTGGTCTCACTTCCTCCTGCATATATTGGTCCTGTATACTTCTGCATAGCCTCTTGTATGTGTATTTGCATTTTTGTTTGGTTCAGGTGACAAGATCTGACATGCTGCACTGCCTCCTGTATCTGTATTACTGTATTCTGGCTGAGGTGACTGGATCTGGACTGGTTGCACTGCCTCTTGAATCTGTATTTCTGTATGCTGATGAGGTGACTGGATCTGGACTGGTTGCACTGCCTCTTGCATCTGTATTTCTGCATGCTGATTGGGTGACTGGATCTGGACTGGTTTCACTGCCTCCTATTTCTGTATTGATGTATTCTGGCTGAGGTGACAGGGTCTAGAAGATTGCACTGCCTCCTGTACCTGTATCTTTGTATGCTGATAAGGTGACTGGATCTGGACTGGTTGGACTACCTCCTGGATCTGTATTTCTGTATGCTGATGAGGTGACTGGATCTGTACTGATTGCATTGCCTTCTGTACCTTTATCTTTGTATGTGACTGGATCTGGACTGTTTTCACTGCCTCCTATCTCTTTATTGATGTATTCTGGCTGAGGTAACCGGTTCTGACAGATTGCACTGCCTCCTGTACCTGTATCTTTGTATGCTGATAAGGTGACAGGGTTGGTGTATGGTCCTGTTCTTGAGGGTAATCTGGCACTGGTATGTACTTGAGGGCTTCCAATGTATGTCTTATGTCTTCCACAGGGCTGTGACACCTGTTTGGGTATGAGTTTGCCACATTTGGAGGTCTGTTGGGCTGTATCTTCTAATCCATGAGAGATGGGGGGTACTTTGGCTGAGTGACAATGGGGTATTTCTGATCTAAAATCCATTTCTGAGGTTACTTTAAGGTTTTGAGCTGTTTTTACACTGGAAAAGTGAGTCTGATGGTTATAGGACAGGTTTGGACTACCACATTGTCTTTCTCTCTCCAGTGGTTGTGCGCACGCGCTGGCGGCTTGTTTTTTTTTATTTTGTAGGACAGGTACAGGGGAACTGTGTGGCATTTTGTCTGGGGTGGTCCAGGTACCTCACGGAGCTCTTGAAAACTCACAAAGGTGCCGGCTCAAGCGCAGTGGCAGGACTCATGGTTGTGCAATTGCGCGTGGGGAAAAGCGGGACTCAGGTTTTCTCACTCACTCACTAAGTGCAGGGAATTTTTCTCACAGGACTACTAGCCTAATAAGGAACATGCACACAGGAAACATGTCTTTCTTTAAGAGCTAAGAAAAGCGCGGATACAAAGAATAGAGAGAGGAGAAGAGGAAAGGGGGGCAAGATGTCTAAGCCATTCTCATCATTTCCTCCATTTCCACCCCCAAAAACGCTGGCAGGGCCCAGAATGATGCCAGGAGCTTGCATTGGGATTCCAAGGATTGAGCACCAGGAGCCGCAAAGAAATTCCACAACATCAAGGTTGACCATTCAGCAAAGTTCTTGATGTTGGCCACTGAGAGGGCCATCACAGTGGGGATCTCCGGGATCTTGGGAAGGGTTGGTGGAAGGGAGCCAGGCTGCAAGGAGGGGACTTCTGGAGGACTGCTTGTGGGGCTTGGTCCTGGAGGAGGCAACAATGAGATCACAATTGGGGACGGTGGCCGCAGGGGAGTTACCTGCGGGGTTTCAGGCCTTTTGTCCAAGTCTGACAAATACCTAGGGACAGGCTCTGGTGCCAGAGCAGGAGTAGCCCGCGGGTTTGAAGTAGGAGCCAAAATAATGTGTAGATCCTACAAACCTGATTATACATCAGAAATAACAAACCGGCCAATTGCATTAATTAGAATGCTAGGGGATAAAATGGAGCTTTTTCTGGTGGAAAAAGAAACTGGATGGAAATCTATGTCAGTTGCCTTTCTGGCTCCTCACTATGGTAGTCAAAAAGGGAAATGTTGCATTCACGGCTCATTGAGTCGTGTACATGACGCTGTACATGGTTCTTTGAGTTATGTACACAGTTCAATGGGCCGTGTGGCACCCTGCACAACTCAAATGAGCCGTGTGGCATGCTACAGGGCTCAAATGGGCCGTGTGGCAAGCTACACAGCTCAAATGGGCCATGTGGCAAGCTACAAGGCTCAAATGGGCCGTGTGGAAAGCTACACATCTAAAATTGGCTGTGTGGCAAGCTACACAACTCAAATGAGCCGTGTGGCATGCTACACATCCCATTTAAGTTGTTTGGCACGCTAAAAAACTAAAATCAAGTTGTGTAGCCTCCACTAAATAATGAATAATGAATAATAAATAATAAATTATAAATTATAAATCACAAACATTGAATAATAAATAAGAAATTATATAAAATAAATAATAAATAGTAAATATTAAATAATAATGAATAATGAATAATAAATAATAAATAATGAATAATAAATAATAAATAATAAATAATAAATAATAAATAATAAATAATAAATAATAAATAATAAATAATAAATAATAAATAATAAATAATAAATAATAAATAATAAATAATAAATAATAAATAATAAATAATAAATAATAAATAATAAATAATAAATAATAAATAATAAATAATAAATAATAAATAATAAATAATAAATAATAAATAATAAATAATAAATAATAAATAATAAATAATAAATAATAAATAATAAATAATAAATAATAAATAATAAATAATAAATAATAAATAATAAATAATAAATAATAAATAATAAATAATAAATAATAAATAATAAATAATAAATAATAAATAATAAATAATAAATAATAAATAATAAATAATAAATAATAAATAATAAATAATAAATAATAAATAATAAATAATAAATAATAAATAATAAATAATAAATAATAAATAATAAATAATAAATAATAAATAATAAATAATAAATAATAAATAATAAATAATAAATAATAAATAATAAATAATAAATAATAAATAATAAATAATAAATAATAAATAATAAATAATAAATAATAAATAATAAATAATAAATAATAAATAATAAATAATAAATAATAAATAATAAATAATAAATAATAAATAATAAATAATAAATAATAAATAATAAATAATAAATAATAAATAATAAATAATAAATAATAAATAATAAATAATAAATAATAAATAATAAATAATAAATAATAAATAATAAATAATAAATAATAAATAATAAATAATAAATAATAAATAATAAATAATAAATAATAAATAATAAATAATAAATAATAAATAATAAATAATAAATAATAAATAATAAATAATAAATAATAAATAATAAATAATAAATAATAAATAATAAATAATAAATAATAAATAATAAATAATAAATAATAAATAATAAATAATAAATAATAAATAATAAATAATAAATAATAAATAATAAATAATAAATAATAAATAATAAATAATAAATAATAAATAATAAATAATAAATAATAAATAATAAATAATAAATAATAAATAATTAATAATAAATAATTAATAATAAATAATTAATAATAAATAATAAATAATAAATAATAAATAATAAATAATAAATAATAAATAATAAATAATAAATAATAAATAATAAATAATAAATAATAAATAATAAATAATAAATAATAAATAATAAATAATAAATAATAAATAATAAATAATAAATAATAAATAATAAATAATAAATAATAAATAATAAATAATAAATAATAAATAATAAATAATAAATAATAAATAATAAATAATAAATAATAAATAATAAATAATAAATAATAAATAATAAATAATAAATAATAAATAATAAATAATAAATAATAAATAATAAATAATAAATAATAAATAATAAATAATAAATAATAAATAATAAATAATAAATAATAAATAATAAATAATAAATAATAAATAATAAATAATAAATAATAAATAATAAATAATAAATAATAAATAATAAATAATAAATAATAAATAATAAATAATAAATAATAAATAATAAATAATAAATAATAAATAATAAATAATAAATAATTATAAATAATTATAAATAATTATAAATAACAAATAATTATAAATAACAAATAATTATAAATAACAAATATATATAAATAACAAATAATTATAAATAACAAATAATTATAAATAACAAATAATTATAAATAATAAATAATCAATTATAAATTATATGGAGTAGTGTATGGGCTCCCTTGCGTTAAGGGCCCTACACATCTCGCACAGGTTGTGTGGGGCCCTAAAAGACTCCCACACAACTGGAGCTGTGAATTCAACATTACTTAGTCAAAAATGATACAGTATTGAGGAAACCTTATCAGTATTTTACATTTAGACTTGAAACAGGTGGGGGGATCTAAAACTGTTATAATTTCATCCTCAGTCATAAAATATGCATGTCATATGGTACACCTAGACAGATTGACAGAAAAATTCAAATTCCATGGATGTCCATCATTTTTTTGGATGATGGTACAAGATTTCCTGGAGTAACAACAAACTTGTATCATATTGGATGATGATTTTTATTCCCCTCATCTAACAAATTCTGGCCTATCCAAATCTTCCCCTCTCTCTGTTATCTTATACATCATTGATGATTGGGACATGCTGTGATTAATAAACTCCCCGGCTACAGAGATGACTTCTATAGGTGATTTTGATGGAAAATTTTTCCTTTCTGTAGGAAAAAGTCTTTGAAATGCCTTAGCCACCATAGACACCTTGAACAATCTATTGTTGAGATTTTTTTCAATGCATAGGGCTTTTCTCAACAAAAAAGCCCAATTATTCATGTTATTTGATTCAAGAAATCTAGTGATATTTTTTATCACTTTTAAATTTGAAGACAAACACCTGTGTGGGCTGTCCTTGGAAACGTGGTTGAAACTTAATTTAGACCAAAACAAAAATATCATCAACATGGTGTAGCATTACTAAATAAGACACATGCTAAGGTAAAAATCATACATTTTCTAGGTAATCCAATGTAATTATTTGCTGAATTTGACCATTTCAAGCTTCTCAAAGGTGTTCTAATACTTGAGATTTCATATGTGGTGCATTTATGGGGCAAAAAAAAGAAAAAAAACAAATCAATGAGTCAATTATAAGAAACTTGGCGACTAATATATACAGAATATGCTAAAAATAATACAAAGGAGTTTTCAGAAACACATGCACAAAGTGGCAATTAGAAATAAATATCACTGAAAAAAATTGGAGGCCATTCAAAGGACTAATTTTGGAATATCTTCCTGAAAGCTGAAACAAGATGGCACACATGGCTAGAAAAGAGGGGCTAATTTGGAATATAATTCTATCCAAAAGTCCCCATTCACCCACTTTTTTTGACTCTGTGTGTAAACAGATGGTCCTGTCATCTTTCCCTTTGAATTTCATGATTATTAAGACAAAAATGAAGGAAAAATTTATACCCTTTCTGGGGGTAACTTGGTATCATAAAATGGAAGAATCAAAACAAACAGCTTCAGAAAATTTCAATACTATGATGGGTAATGCATCAGAAAGTAATCAAAAACTCTGCACAGATGGTTCCTTCCACTCAGAGGAAGGTGGTGTTCCAGCACATATTCTAATAAATAAGGCTAAGAGTTTGCTAATGGAAAAAGTTAAAAAAACATTAAATTCAAATAATGAATGCAAAGCCTTAGGTTTTTGAGATGTTTTGAAGTTTATATTTGAAACAGAACCAGGGAATCACAGCCAATTTTTTATATTCAATAATAAGCAAGGATTCATTGCAAGAACTAAAAACCAATAGCAGCAAAGACTAGCCAATGCATATTTTCTGGAGTAAGGAAGCTTATGAAAGTTTTTAACCAAGGGACTGATATTAAATTAGGTTGGTACCCTGGACACGCAGGGATAAAAAGGAATGAATTAACTACTCAAAAAGCAAAGAAGGAATTCAAAAAAAGGAATTCCTTTACACTTAGAGTTGAAATTTTGTATAAAAAAATCAGAAAATCAATCACAGCCCTGCCGTTAACCTCCAAAACATGTCTTCAAAGAATTAAAATAAAATTGGGAATCAGGACCTTGACAGTCCTTAGTCAGCTGGCCTTGGGGATCCATGAATTGAGTGATTTCTTATTCAATTTAAGGAAATCTCATGATCCCACCTGGCCTAAGTGTGGTTATCACAGGGAAACATTCACCCATTATGTCCACTTCTTCTCAGTGTATCACACCCAAAGGAGATTATTGAGGTTTTTCTTGAAGCTAGAGAAGGACATTCAACCAAAGCAGCTCGAGCTCATCCCTGAAAGACTTACATACATGGCCAGCACTGGAAGAATTCATTAAATCAACAGGACATCTCAAATTCATCCAATCAACAGGACATCTCAAATTCACTCAGAACACCCAAGTAAACATTGGGAATTGGCCTCCCAACAAAGTGGAATGAAGCAAAAGCAAGGCACAACCCTCTTGACAGTGAATTTGCAATTACTCCTAGGACAATTTTATTTTTTTTGAAAAAAAATTTTTCACTCTTTCCTTTTGTTGTTATCTTTTCTATTGTAAAAATGCAGATAGAATAGGCAGTGTTGTTTCCTAGGCCCAAAGGTTACTCCCATGCTGAAACATTGATAGACTCCATGCATATTCATAGTGGGCAAAGCACAATGCCAAATTTCTACTTAAAAAAGTCCAACTTCAGCATTTGTTGCTCATAATCATTTTGTCCTCCCTCTTACCCTAATGTGAAAAACTCAGCAACTTGATTCCAGGTTGCTTCACTTATATTAGAACTGTATTCAATGAATAGGAGCAACAGCAACAACATCCAATGGTAGGAAGAGCCAGGTTGTGGCAGGAGAAACCATATTCACGGTCTCATCACCAATGATTTTGTGCTGTTGCACATTTAGGTTATGCGGAGAGTTATCAAGCATATATTTTGTTTCTTATCCATCCACACCGCCGAGTTATGAAATCGGGAAATCTGTCCCTAGACGACACATGTCTTGCCATGCGACCAGGTGGCAACATGCCCTTGGCTATTTGGCCTCGCTGGATGGGTGGACGCCTTGGGGGCATTTGTGCCTTCTCCACATGCATCTCAGAGAAAAACTTGCAGAGTACCCACTTGAAAAGTATACCTTCCTCCTTGATTGCGTTTTTTTTTCAAATTCAACATTGGAATCCAACTGCTTCAACTGAAACCAGAGCTAATCAGATCTAGTAAAAAGCTAGGGTGGAGACCAAGTAGCTTTCCGATCCTCAGGATCCGGACGATTCCGCTGCTCCATTTGAAGATTTAAGGTGGGACCACAGCAGTGTCGATCGAACGAGAGCTAGTAGTTGGTCCAGAGCACTCAACGGTTATAAAAATGCAATCAACTTGGGTTCAGATTATCTCCGTTTTGGAATGATTTTGTGGCTCTCAAACGATAGAGTAGAAGTCAATCAATATCTTCTATTGACCAAGGCTCACAACGTCGACCTCGCATCAGAGCAAGTTCTAAAGTGAGGGGGGAGTGAGAGATTAAGTCAACCAAGTGAGGTCCAAAAGGCAAGATGAGGCAAATTTCCAAATCAATCAAAGACGTCGAGTTATCGAGACCAACCTTCACCTGTGCGCATGCCTATTCCCTTCTCCAGGCGTTTCCCCTTCCCACCGAATCCATCACCCATGCCTGTATATGGAAAGGATGGTCATTAAATATCTATAGGTAACGGGAACGAGGAAATTGTTGAAACTCACCAACCGGTGATCCTCCAGATTGGAGCATCATTAAAGACAACTTGATCACGTTCATGGGGTTGTTACTTCGAGTAATTTTAGCGCTCAAATCAGAGATCCCAGCGGCTTTGGCTACTTGATGTAAGAATGGACCAACCCTCAAACCGAAACCTGAAGGGGATGGGGAGAAAAGTACGAAGATATTGATCTCGTAAGCCTCATCTCGGACATCAAAATAGAGAGCGACAGCCGCACCAGGGGGTCGAGGTCTCATGACGATCTCGGTTGCATGAAACTTTGATCTCAGTTCAGAGTGAATCGTCCGACCCTCGAAGAGATTGACGGGGGCCAAATTCTTGATGGCATTCCTCGTGGCTGCGTTTGCGGCATCACCCATTCTCTCGCTTTTACCCTCACCGGCACCAACCAGGCCGTTCCCATTACCGACGACGACCATAGCATACATACTGGGTATTTTACCCTTGCCGGTCTGATTGACGACTCGTTTGACGACTAGAGTGAATTTCATGAGCTTGCGTAGATCTCGTTCATCCAGCGAGTTGGGTAGTAGTGATTCGATCGTAGCCGAGTTTCCCCTCTCTCCAAGTGCTTGACGGACGATTTCATCGGGTATGGGCGTGAAGGGCGGCTTGGAGCCAAAGAATATTTCGTGATACGGACCGGTTTCTGAGGGGTGGGGATCTAGCAAGGGCGAGAAGAGTGAGATGTCAACCTGAACTTTGGGTGAACCTTGAGGTGATGGAGTATTGGGAGTCGATGGGTTTGCTGGGACCGAATTTGAGGAGTTGTAGCGACGAGTCGGCAGAGTCACTCGAGCAGGCTTGATGACCTCGAGGAGCCACCGACGAGCGAGGCAGCTGGTGGACTGAATCGAGGACATGATCTTGGATGGATATTGGAAGATGAGGGTGGTGGGTCTAATCGACTATTGGCTCATTTCGATATTCCTCAGCTCAAGTTTATCTCCTCTTCAAACCGGCGGGCCTGCTGTTGGTCGGTAACACACGCCGGGCGCCCTAGGGCGTCAAGCGATTTGGGCGCCAGAATTGCTGACTTGAGCTTGGATCTGTGAAGAATAAGAACATTTTTTTAATTTTCAGTTGAATCATGGTTAAGCTAATGTCAACTCATTGTTCTAGGACTAATTCGAACAAAATGTACATTTCAAATGCATCAGTTTCTAGGATGTATAACATTTGAAGCCTCAGTGTACATACACAATTTTATCTGGTTCAAGTGAAATTTTGCTGTCAGTTCTATGTGTGACCAGTACCCTGGTTGAGTGGCTGGATCCGATCCTTTACAATGCTACATGTAACTGAACACATTGGCTGAACATTGAATCTTGCAGATAAAGACAAAAATTTGAAAATTTCTGATGTTGAGATTTGTTTATTCTCAATGAGAAAGCCAAATTAACGGGAAAATTTTTGAAAACAATCTTGCAAGGGAGGCCACTTTAATTAGGGTCAGTAACCAAGGGGAGGTGGGGAATGGAAACCAGCCTTCCTATTGAATTACCAGTTGCAATTTTGGAAACTATAAAATTGCTTCCCAATCTGAAAAAAAATCAATCAATTTACATTGAAAAGCCCAATTTTATGGTCCACATTTGTCATAATCATGATAGGCACACCAAATTTCAGATTCAAGCTATGAGGAGGAAAGATGGGAAGAAATAATGCGTTGATAAAATATTTGTGGTATAGATTTTGAGTATCATCTGCAACAGATTCATGGCTTTAATATGTCTTCATAGTTTCAAAAACAACCTGCATGTTATTTTAGTCCATTAGATAACCATTTTCAAGGTAGCAATGGTGCAGGTTTGGAAAAACATGCTTGATTAATCTATAGAAAGCTTGATAGTCACTATGGCCATGAATTAGCAGGTGTTCAGGAAGCAAAATCTTGTTCAAACCCTCTATATTTTTCAGACCATCTCCAAAATTGACTAAGAAATTCTGGTGATCAGGTGCAAAACATGGAAATCTCTCCAGAAAGACAAATCAACCAAACTTGCATCAAAAATTTGGAGACATGTACCTTTCTGAACTGCAGGAAAAATTTTCCCATAGTCCCCACCAAGGACCATAAACTTTCTGTTGAGATTGTAATCCCTTTTGAGGGAAAAATACTTGTTATAACAAGTTGATTTTATTGACAATTGAAAAAGAAGATAATTTGGACCATGATGGAAAAAAGAATCACCTCAATATTTTGAGTAATGATAAAGCTATCAAGGATTAAGTCTGTGAATTATGTCACACAAATATCAATGCAGCCCAGAAATCCAGGTACATCATACTAATGAATATAAGAAAAGAGAGTATTAGATGAATAAATAAAACAATTAAAAGAAATTGTTATTCATTTAATTCTGAAATTTCCTATACAGATAAGAATAGCAAGGACTATCAGAGCAAATGAACATTTCATGTTCATTGCACTCCATGGTAAAACAAAGAAACCAAGGAGAAAAGCATGTTTCAATTCCTTCCTCTCAGCTTGCATATACTCATATTGGTGAGGGATATCTTGTCTATAAAAGACCCCCTCTACCCAGTTGTATTTCCCTCTGATTCATACATCCATTCATCCAATAAATCCATTGAATCAACCATCAATTATTATGAATCATACTTACCTACCAACTATATTGCTATCACTAATACTTTCCTCCAAAAGATAGGTTGGAATCCATGAGGTCTTAAAGTATACTTTCAACAACATCCATTCATTATTAGATCAAATATTTGCTTCTTTCTGCGATTCAGAAGAGAGATTTTTTGCATGTTTGATTGGTTCATGGAAGAATTTAGTTCTTCCTCAAGGATCAATTTCCTGTTTTAACTTGTTTCCTCCACTGATTGATCAATTCTTGAAAGATCAGGAAAAGCTTCTTCAACAAATGTGCCACATTATTCAAACTATGGATCTTGATATTTCATCCTTGAGAGAGCTTTGATTTTTGATTCCAGAATGAATTAAATTATCAACCATAAAATCAAAGGAAAAATTACATAGTCAATGTGGTTTTGCAGGCTGAAAAAGTTATAGAAGCATTCCAAAAAACTTCTTTAGCTTAGAAGTTTGAAGGTATTCCTCAGCTTCTTCCATTTTTTTTTCAAAATGTTGATTGCCCTCAAGTAGACCCTTTTCCAAGGCAGCCTCTCCAAAAGTTGTATAAGAAATAGAAACAAAAAAAACTGTTCCATGACTAATCTCAGCACCACTGTTGATGGCATCCAAAACATCATAAAACTGTGTAACCCTTAGATTGTTTTCATGATGAAAAACATAGCATAATATTTATATCTCAATTTTTTATTTATCGGCCAAAAAGATATTTTTGGAACAGACAAGCACCACAGTGCAAAATTGAATAATCAGGATTACAAAATGATGGAAAATTTGAATAATAATTCTGGGCAGTGAACCAATTATTTCCTAGTTGTTCTTTCAATCCCAGAAACCAACCCATTTCACTCTAAGGATAAAAAAATAACATAGTGCGGAGGCTCATACAATTTTCTCAGTTCACTAATCCTCCTCAAGGAGCCATCTGAGTTCCCAATTGTGACATCTGTATGGGTCAATTGGGAAGGATCATTACCTGTTTTTAATTAAAATAAATCAGAAAAACTTTAATTTCATAATTAGAAAATAAACAGGACTCACCATACCTTCCAGCCACATGGCAGCTATTTTGTGTCCTGTTAGAAGGTTGCAAACTCTTTGATCCATATTTTTTGAAGATAGATCAGCAAGCCTGATGGATTAATCTAGAAAAACCTGGGGAGAAACTTTTCCCCCATGATGGTGATGGGTATCACAGAGAAGGGCATTGGAATGTGATTAGTGGGGCAAATTTGGAACCACAAAGTAAGGGGAGGAGGAACTTCTTCTATGTGATTCAGTTGGGAAGTGAATCATTTTTTTACATGTAGTAAAAGCCTTTTAAAAGATTATAAGTGAAAAAAGTGAAGTGTGTTAATTTCTGGGTTATGGGGGAAGTACATAAATTCAAATTGCGATGGAAAGGGGTTTATATAAATGTTCAATGTTCAAAAAAAAGCTTGAAAAAAGTGGGAAATAAGTGTTCATAACTTTTTGTCAATGACCTGTGTTACATTCCTTGTAACATGTGTTGTCCTTGTTACATCTGTTGTCCTTGTTACATGTTTTGTCCTTGTTACATGTGTTTTCCTTGTTACATGTTTTGCCTTTGTTACATGTTTTGTCCTTGTTACATGTGTTTTCCTTGTTACATGTGTTTAAATATTCAATGTTAAATAAAGAGATTGAATCAAGTGAGAAATTAGTTCTCATTAAATGTGTTTTCAATTCACTCTGTTTCATTCCTTGTTACATATGTTGTCCTTTTTAGATTTGTTGGCCCTGTCAAATGAATTGAACCTGTATGTGTGTGATAGTACAAAAGAAAACTAATATATACATACAAAGATGTTGTTGAAAAGAATTAAAATTAAAATCTATTTAAACACAAAATTTTGTGTGACTTTTTTTTTAAAAAAAAAACAGAATGACAAAAAGAGGACGGAAAAAAAAGAAAACAGAGAAAAAACAGTTGACTGAAAAGAAAAGCTGAAAAAAAAAATTCAACTGAACTGGATGCAAGAGGTGCATATACAAAAATGTCAATAAATGAATAAAAACCCAAGGAACTCAAAGCTGGGTGAGGTATGTGAAGATTTTCAATCATTTTGTATTTATAGATAGGCAAAGGGACTCTTTTTTGGCCAGAATGGACATCCTTGGGTTGGTATAATGTTCACAGTTTTAACATAATTTTTCACCCTTCTTGAGAACTGGATTTGTCTTCCCTGTTGGTGTGTGGATTCTGTCATAATGAAACCTACCTCAATCTACCCTCAGCAAACCCAGTCTAACCCTCAGTCTAATTTAATTTACAAGAAACTTCAACCTCAGGGCCTCAGGGGACTCATCTCAGTATATCTCTGGTGACTACATATCCCCAGGATCTTCATGCATTGGATATCTACATATAGTCTAGCCTCATAAAGTATACAGATAGACTTCATAGGCTTGCACATACTTAATCACCCAGGTCTTCATATCCTCTAACCTTTCTTTGTCTATCCCATATTCCATCATGTTTTTGTTGAAATGGTTGTCTAAATCAAGTGTTGCCTCAAGGTAGAGTGCAACCTTGTTGGTTTTAGCTTTATATTCATTCAATCAATTTAAGCTCTTGAGTGTTCATGTCTAGTGTTTTATTTATTCTATAATATTTAGTTATAGATCTAATGACATCTTTATCTTGAATCCTAGTGGCTTACCTTCATCTTTGCTCTTGAGTGTTACAGTCTAGTGACCTCTTTTTACCGTGCCAGGTACTCACAGTTATAGTGGGTTCTTTATCTCTAATCCTAGATGCCTTATCATATCACTAACATGTTGAGTGTTGTTCAATTGAGTGAATGTTCAGTGACACCTCTGTTCATGTCAAACATTCCCTCTTGTGATAATCATGCTTGTGCCTTAAACATATTTTATTCATTTATTGTTAACCACATGTCAGCCTACTTGGTATCTAGTCTACTTAAGCTGCAGGTTCCCAAGTGAATTAAGATCATATTTTCTTCCTTACTTTGAACCAGAGTTCCCCTCATCTGACTCCTAGATCCACTCCTCTTAGCGTTATAAGATCTTATCCTCATACACTCAATACTTTCAACCAGCGCACTCAACTCTAAATTCAACATGTTTATCCTTTGGGAATCCTTATTTACATTTTACTGTAGATTTTATCACATAGTCTCTCTACTTATTAAATAGTGTCATGAATCCCATGGACACTGTACATCCTTCAACTTTAAATTAAAAACCTGGACAGCCCAGGCCTGTGGACCTGCTCCAACGTAGCATGCAGCCTATCCCAATGTATTAGCACTACTTGACTGTTCCTCTCTGTTACCTTGACTGATCTGGTCATTACATATGTAGTCTGAACCTCCCAACCTGTTGTACCTCTGTTTTAGTTCCAGCACTTTGTCTATTTTGACTGGAATCCTCTTCCTCCTTCCTGATTGTCCCCCAAGAAATCAGTTTACTAATTCTTACTTGGAAATCCATCCCAGAGAGTTTCATCCAAGCACCCTTACCTTACTCTATCAATTTCTCTGCTCCCTTTAGCATCCTTCAGTAACCTCTCCTAAAGCCTGCTGTGAGTAGGGTACTCTTGTGACAAGCCCTGCTTGCACACCAGCAGCCCATTATTATTGAATGCAAAATTTTGAAGATTTGTGTGCCTCTTGCATCCCATCTATCTGTCAATCTTTTTAACACCAGTCAAAGTGCAAGTTGCCCACACTTTGGGAAAGGGAGAATCCTCCCCAAATTCGGGGGCAATATAAACTAGTAAACATTAAAAAATAAAGAATAAAAATAAAAAATAAAAAATAAAAAATAAAAAATAAAAGATAAAAGATAAAAGATAACAAATAAAAGATAAAAGATAACAAATAAAAGATAAAAGATACAAAATATAAAATATAAAATATAAAATATAAAATATAAAATATAAAATATAAAATATAAAATATAAAATATAAAATATAAAATATAAAATATAAAATATAAAATATAAAATATAAAATATAAAATAAAAAATAAAAAATAAAAGGGTAATTTTTAATTAATGGCCCATTGAGCCTTGGATACAACTGAAAATGAGCCATGTGGCACACCACACAACCACATTCAAGCCGTGTTGCGTTCCACATGGCTCAAAGAACCACGCGGCCCACAAACCCCGGTCCAGGCTTGTGTGGGATGCCGCACAAATACATCCCAGCCGTGTGGAATTGCACATGCCACCGGACCGTGGTGAGCCAAAAAAAAAATGAATGAAAGGGTACTAACATAACCCATAAACTAAATAAACTTTCCAAAAAAACAGAAATCAACCAAAAAATCAAAACATAAAAAAACTGGTAATATCCAAGATCCAATGGACTAGACCTAAAGTAAAAAGACCCAAAAAACACAAGTAACTGGAATAGCCCTAAACTAAAAACACCAAGCAAAATCACAAGTAACTGGACTAGCCCTAAATTAAAAACAACAAAAAAAGACAAGTAACTGGACTAGCCCTAAAATAAAAACACCCAAAAAAAACCAGTTCAACTTGTGTTAAGCTGATCCCATCATAAGGAGTAAAATACTCCTTATGATGGAATCAGCCCAACAGGAGTTGAACTGAATTTCCATTAAACTCTCATTCAAAAAACTCAATATAATGATAAAACAAAAAAAACTGGTACTATCCAATGGACTAGCCCTAAAGTAAAAAGACCCAAAAAGCACAGGTAACTGGACTAGCCCTAAGCTAAAATCACCAAAAAAAAAGACAAGTAACTTGACAAGCCCTGAAGTAAAAACACCAAGAAAAAAGACAAGTAACTGGACTAGCCCTAGACTAAAAACACCAAAAAAACCAGTTCAACTTGTGTTAAGCTGATCCCATCATAAGGAGTAAAATACTCCTTATGATGGAATCAGCCCAACAAAAGTTGAACTGACTTACCATTAAAATCTCATTCAAAACACTCAATATCATAATTTTAACTCAAGAAACTCAACATAATGATGTTCAAAATGTGATAACCCTTTATATTAAGAGAACTCATTAGCTGCATTAGAATTACAATTTATATGAAACCCAACGATGAAATGAAGTCAAAGTCTATTACAATCTAGAATACATTTGCAGTTGATATTTGAGATGATCAACCCAACCATAGGCTTTTTTAGAAATAAAGGAATGCGGTTTTGCTACAATGGGCAGGATTGGAATGAATTCTCCCTCAAGTACCAATAGAACCCAGTGGTTATTGTTTACAAAGGAAATATAAATAGGGTCTGATTGATCTGTAACACCATTTTTCATTGGAGTATAAGAACAACATGACTCCAATTCAATGAAACATATAGGTTTGGCATATGTGTCTGCTAATATTTGTTCCACATCTAATCTAGCCAACCATTTTGAAGAGGGAATCTTTTGATTGATGCCTTCAAAATCAAGACTTTTTTTGATCTTTTCTACCTCTTTTGCAGCACCAAGCATATTAATGTAGAATGATTTATGTTTCTCTAATGTTTCAGAAATTTCCTTTCTCACTTTAAATCATCCATGTTCATTGTAACCAAGAGATTTAGCAATGACTCTAAATCCGCAATTCCAATCTCCAATTGGATCCCAAACCTCACCCAAGAACTTATGGAATTTCTTGGGTATTTTATTGAGGTATTTCACGTTTGGTTCCTATCATAAAAATTAACTTAGTATTCATTTATTTAACCACATCAATGAAATGGATACTCACCAAATATGAGCTTCTGGTTGAGCTTTGCTGCATGTTGTCTTCCTCTGAAGAGGATTCCAATTCCAAATTAAGTGATCCCAATTAAATTTCAGTCTCTTCCTCTGAACTATAAAATTCATATTCTGATCCTGCCGAAATTTTACTAAAAATTAATCATTAGTTAGTTAGTTCATTAAACCCAAAAAATGAACATTTTCCAAAAGAAAAGACTTAAAATCTTTCTTCTTTTCTTGTTTGGCACCCTTCAAGTGCTATTTTCCCGCTTGAGTTGTTTTTCAAAATGCTCAAACAGAGATGGTTCCCTTCGCATATCTGTCAATTTTGGCTGGCCCCTACTTGATTGTAAGACTTTAGGTTCAAGTCTTGGCTTTGATTGATTTTTGTGATCTTCCAAATGATATACTTCAATAGGCCACCTTGCTCATGATCTGGAGATTCCAATATCATTTCATTCACTTTTTCAAGTAACTGAGGAAGGCTCAGCATTTTGTCCACATTGCAATTCAAAAATTCAAAAGGATTAACAATTAGTGAATTAGGAATAATTAATCAAAAAGCATTCATCACATAGTGATTTGAACAATACAACTTAAGCCAAATTACAGAACAAGAACTGCAAGGGTCATAGTCCAACCTCCACTGAGGATGAACATCTTTGGGTACCACAGATCCTCTGAATGCTAGACAGCCATCTATTTGGTGGGAACAGGGAAAACTCATAGTCTTGGAGTATGACTTGGTGCACACTTTGCCATCATGATCATGTTTGAACTTCTCAAATTGCTCCCTAACAAGATGAATTGACTCTAAAAAAAATTTGTATCCCAATGGTAACAGTTCAGGTGGGAGAACTATCCCTAACTTGATTGGAGAGTTGTGTAGTGATGCATGAACCAATTTAATTTGATTCAAAACTTTTCCGTCAAGTTTTTTACAAAGATACAACAGGTTTCCTGAAGAGTTTGCAAGGAATTGTTTGAGAGTTGCATGGGACCCTTCAACCCAAGAAGTTGTTTTGTTTCCAAAATCTGGGTTGATACAAGTCCACACTGTTACAAATGTATCTTTGATAGGGAAAATTTCATTTTCCATATACTTGAGTACATCCTCATAGTCTTTCAAGAAACACTATAAAAGTCAAAAGGCCAGAACCCAAAACTAGGAAGAATAAGAAGCAGTGATTTGGACCTACTCTGAGTTCTGCATCATTGACCTCCGCCTCCTCCTTTGTCTTTGAGGCCCCATACTTTGCCCGCAGATTCATAAAGCTTTTCCTTCCTTCAACTTCATTAACAAAGCACACTTTACAGTTTGCTTGTATTTTTTTAGACAAGTGCCAAGTGCAACATTGTCTTGATGAATCTGGGAAACTAGATTCAATTGCACAAATCAGAGCTTTTTCACGGTCCATCACAAGAATTTTGGAAGTCTCTCAGGATCATAAGCCAACTCCTGTAATGCATTTACAGACCAACTGTAGAAATCAAATGTTTCTTTTTTTATGAAAACAAGAGCTTTTGTGAAATTTTTCCAGTTGGCTGTCATTCCTACAACATGCAATAGCGGGATTTTGTACTTATTTGTTTTATAATTACAATCCAACATAGCAACATGATGGAATATTTTGGAAAGCTTTAATGACTCTGGGTGGGCCAAGAATAGGGCCTCCAAGTGACCCTCTCCACTGAATTTTGACCAATTAATCCAACTTGATTCTTCAAGCTGTTTGTAGAGTACATCCATAACACTTTTACCCTTCAGTTCTTCAAGTTCTACCTTCCACTTAGTGTTATAAATTTTTTGGTCATAAACATAATCTCTGCCATCAATCTTGCTCAATTTTATCTTGAGTTTGAACGTATTGAGCCATCATTAATGCCTTCTATTGGATTGTTTAAGGCTACCCCAGTGATTCTCCTCAGTTGAGGATGCACAGAGGGATGTTCTGATGGTTGATGGTAATGTTGAGTTTCTTTTTAGGAGAATTTACACGAGGGGTCTGCCTTTGTGAAACTTGCATGGATCAAACAATTGCACCCAACCTTCCTTGTGTGAGTTTTCCAAGACCGTTTGGTAAGGAGTTTCCCCAAGTAGGAAACATGTTGATCACAGGAAAAATCCACATATTTATCTTTCTTTGAGTTAAAAACCATCAGAGCGTAACCATGCTTCATAGCCCATGTTTGAAAATAGTTTTGCGCCTCTTCCCTAGTACAAAAGGCTCTCATGGGAGCTGGGTCAAGTGGATCTAGTAAACATTCATTGGTTATTGTCATAGTTTCATAGGTGTCATAGTTTCATAGGTGTCATAGTTTCATAGTCTCATAGTTTCATAATTACAATCCCTCAATTAGTTTTGATCAAATTAAATCAGGAAAAGGCCTCAGTAACATAAAATTTTACTTACAACCAGAGGTCAAATCCAACTTTGAAACATTTTGTTCCTCAATTGTCACCCTAGATGAGGATGCAATTGGGGCTTCCAATGTTTCATTACCCCAATGCTTTTTTTTCAAAGCTTTGGTAATGGCACTATTGATTTAGTCCTTCAACACATCCACATCACAAGGAGGGCTTGCCACTGTTCCCATAATGCAAAAAAATTGCAATGCTACTTCAGTATTCAATCCAACTTTCAAATGAACAACTGCAAATTTGGCTCACTTTTGAGTTAAGAAAGATTTGTCAAATTTCACTTTAATATCTAGGATACTTCAATTGATTTCACTTAAATTTCACTTTGATTTCAATTTAATATTGCTTTGGTATTGCTAGGTGTGGTCCAACTGTCCCACAGAGTACATATTGATCCCAAATCTGGTTTGAGGGAACTCAGGTGTGGTCCAGGGGGTGCCTGAAATTCTGGCACAACTTCCAGGGGGTTGCGCACCCCCAAAAGCGGAATATTCAATCTGGGTATGGGGGTACACAGCTCAAAATTGCCGTTGTGGTGTCAATTTATAGACACGGATTGGGAACTGCGTTGCAGCTGCGCGCTCAGAATTGGGGGAAAGCGGGCTCAGCATTAGGGTATGCGGAGTGCTCAGCAGCAGCCGCTGTTTGGCTCCACACCTGGTGGACGGGTCGGGCTCAGCATTGAATGCGGCGTGGGCGGCAATCCGCCCCGGGGATCGGATTTGGAAGGTAGTGCGCTCAACTAGGTTCGCGGGCGCGCCGGTTTGGATACGTAGGGGCAGAGCAATCCGCGGGCTATGAAGGAACAGATGGAGCATGCGTGCAAGCGCGCGGATCATGCTGGATATTACCAAACACCCACGACGGGCGCGGACAAACGGATACGGACAGGCACGGGGGGCTCCAAGTAGGGAGCGGTGCAAGGACCGCGTCATGAGAAGGACAAACCGGATGGACAGAACGGCGTACGGACGATGGGGGGAGTTTGGTATGGAGGTGGGGAGAGGAGGCTAGGGTTTCTGTTTTGGAATTGTTTTCTGTTTCCTTGTCATACTGTTATTTGCGCCTGTACTTAGGTTAGGGTTGAGAGGAAGGACTTATCCTCACTCTCAACTCCGGGTTAGATGGAAGGAGGAAGGAAGCAGACCATCACATCATTGGATTGGATCACTCATCTCACCAGGAGATTAAAGGAACTCATACCGGATACACATCCAGGTGGAAAGTTCTTAGGATTGAAGGATTGGCGATTCCTCTCTCTCTCTACTTTTCTTTATCTCTTTATCTCCTTATTTCTATTTCTCATTTAAATACAACTTTGGAAACCCTCATCTCCTTTCAAACGCAGGGAACCGTTAACTTCCAAACCTTGGGACAATTATAGGGGGATAACCTTTATTATTTCCACATCTGGGGGTCTGGCCGGGAAATAACCTTCCGTTTCTTGTCTTTCAAAGGTAACTGGGCGCAATGTCCTATTCATACCTCCCTACAGTCGCTCCTTCTTCATCTTCTCCTTCTCCTTCCGTCTCCGGGTCCGCTACTCCAACCCCACTCTTGTCTTCCATCCCTCCTCCTCTCCCTCCCTCCGCTCAACCCAGGACAAGCTACGCCGTTCCCCCATTGGTCTCCAGTGACCATGAACCCACTCGTCCGGTTTGCATCAGGCCGCGCGACTACCCTCACATCCAATTCAAAACCGCGGACGTGGAGCGATTCATCTTGAGATACAAAGGAATTGCAGATGCGGAAGGTGCGTCGGATGCCGATAAGGCCCGGCTTGTTGTCCTGTTCATTATGGACAAAGAGAAGCTCCGGGATGTGGAGGAAATGGAAGGCTAAGAGAATCAAGATTGGCCAAAACTGAAGGCGGAGATCCTTAGGCAGTGGGGTAGGCGCAAACCTCGATTCCGGGAAAGCGATTTTGACCGCGTGGCCTCGGAGGCGAGCGCGCGCGGAGGAGTCAGAACTTGGGTGGAGCTGGCGGAGTACACCTCGACATTCGATTGGATCTATCTGTACTTGTCAATGAACAAGGTGGTGGCGGGACAGACGGGGGCCATGAAATGCGTGTTTCTGGGTGGTTTAGGCGCTCAACTCCGGGCAAGGGTGCAGCGGCATCTTTACGGTCACAACTTGGTAAAGCCGTCATTGGACGGGAGCATTGCTCTCCTTCCGGAGCTGGCTGTCATTTGCCAGGCTGTGGAGAGCGAGCTCAACTTAGAAGAGCTTATTGAGGATACCGCTAAGTCCTTCCCAGCGGTACTGAAGAAATCTGTCCCCCAGGTTTTGGCTCCGGCACAATTTCGGGCCCCGGATCCACCTACTGCCACGCGTGCTCCGGTTCCTCAACCCGCACCCACCCCTCCGGTAAGTGAATTGATGGAGCTTATGAAGGACTTGAAGATCTGCATGAGCTGTATGGGCCAGCAGCAGCCGCAAGGGCCTCCACCTCACATGGTGGAAGGGTTTTGGCCGCCCGGTACCTTTGTGCCGAGGGGGTGCTCGTACTGCGGGGCAAACAGTCATTGGCGATCGGCGTGCAAGGAGCTTACAAAGGATCTCCACGTGGGATTGGTTTGAACGGCGGGGATGGGGTA
Source organism: Puccinia polysora (assembly GCA_025617555.3). NCBI lineage: Eukaryota > Fungi > Basidiomycota > Pucciniomycetes > Pucciniales > Pucciniaceae > Puccinia > Puccinia polysora. The sequence goes on from CM062630.1 coordinate 42,387,091, forward strand.
CATGTTTCCAACGGGCGAACAGATTCCGATGGAGCCAAGCCAGCCAACCGCAATGCAGCAGGTGCGCACACGGGGTCAGGAGGCAGGAACGATGGCGCAAGCGTCACTGGGCATTGTTACCGGTCCCGGATCGTGGCAACCACCTCGGGTGGAAGCTTAGGTAAGGGTAGTGGCAACGGAAGAGAAGGTGGCGGTCTCCGATAAAATGGAGGTGGACACAAAGGAGCAACCCCCGTCAACCTTTCCGAAACCAGCCGCACGCGTTTCCGGAACCAAGGCGCCGGCGGCAAATCCTGTAGGGAGAAGAAAGCGGTGGACATTGTGCGTAGGGTGATGGGGAACAAGACTCCAGTCCCGCTGACCTTGCGGGAATTGGCGGCTGTGTCTCCGGTGGTGGTAGAGGAGATGGTTCAGGAGTTGCGGGATTGCGGTCAGGGCCGGGTACCTCAGACGGTGCAGCGGGTTCATGTGGCGCAGAAGGAGGAAGGGCGCGAGGAGTGTGAGTTGATATTGGTTTTGACCCTGCTTGCTTACATTCCAATGGTCATAGCGGGGAGGAAGGTGTGGGCTATGGTGGAAAGCAGTTCAATGGTGAACCTGCTGCCATTGCGGATGGTGGATGATTTGGGGTTGGTTGAACAGAAATGCGCAATGGGTCTCCGCGCGCTTAACGGAGGGGAGTGTTGTGTGGATGGGGTAGTCAAGGAGGAGGAGGTCAAGGTTGCAAGGGTCCGTAGGCCCCTTTCTTTTCTTTTGGTTGATTGTGGGGATGTGATTTTGGGAAGGCCGTTCATGTTTGGGTTTTGAGCATGAATGGTTTTCAATCTGGAGGCGGGAACGGAGGCGTTGACGGTGGAGGATTCGTCCGGCAGAAGGTTCAAGACGACTATCTGTGATCACGGGCAAGGGAAGCGGAGGAGAGTGTTGGAGTATGAGGAGGAACCAGACACGGAGTTGGTCTGCAACGGGCAACCTTTGGAGGATTTTTCCTAGTCGACCAAGGAGACCGCACGGAACAAGCTCCGTTTTCGCGCGGGCGGTTGACTAATGAGGAGCAGGGAGGAGGAGGAAGGAAATTGCAGGGCGCGCACGTTGCAGAAGTAAGTCCCTTTTCTCAGTATGCATTGCCCAAGGGTACTACTCTTTGAAAACCCTATCATCGTGCCACACTTGTGAGCAAAGGCAAAAGCCGCGGTTCCATTCTGCGCAGGACCTACAGCAAAGGAGGCGTGCGGATGATGCGGTGCAACGCTGTCAAGTAGAAGCCGGTGTCCCGGAAGGTCCGACCAAGGAATGAGCCAATGCCCCAGGAATTGAACGGACCGCTTCAACCAATTGCTTGGTTGCGGGACCCTTGGTTCACGCCGATTAAGGCTTCGGGGTGGGTTACTAGTTTGGCGCGGATCACGGAGGAGCGGATTGAAGCTTTCAATTTTGGCCTGGCGGGATGGTTGAGTACGGAGGAGCGCAAGTTGCTGATTTTGGTTCTGGTTCTTTGGGAAAGAGCGCTCGCGTTCAGACCGGAAGGGCGGGGGCTCCTGAAAAACAATATCGGCGACCCCTATGTCATCCCCACTGTTGATCACAAGCCATGGCAGATCAAGCCAATTCCGATACCGCGGGCGGTCCAGGAGCAGTTTCTGGAGTTGGTGCGGGAGCGGGTGAAGACTGGCCTTAACAAACAGTCAACGTCTAGTTACTCCAGTCCAATCTTTGCGTTGGTTAAGCAGGATGGAAAGTTGTTGAGGATTGTTCATGATCTACAGCGGCTCAACTCCTTTACAATCCGGGACGCAGGACGGCCCCCTTGCGTTGACAAGTTCCTTGAGTCAATGGCGGGGCGCGCTTGTTACGGTTTAGTGGATGTGATGGGGGGATACAACCAGCGCGAGTTGGATCCTTGCTCGCAGCCTCTAACGGCATTTGAGACTGGGTTGGGAAGAATGCAGCTGACTCGGCTCCTGCAGGGCGCGACCAATTCTGTGGCGGTGTACCAGATGCAAATGGCTTGGATCCTGAAGGATGATCTTCCGGAGGGAGTCCAAATATTCATTGACAACGCGGGCATCAAAGGTCTGAAATCCAATTACGGAGGAGCCAAGCTGGTTGAAGCTCCCGGCGTCCGACGTTTTGTGTGGGAATACGCGCAGACGTTTGAACACATCCTGTTTTGCATTGAGGAGGCAGGACTGACGGTGTTGGGGAAAAAGTTGGCGGTTTGTGTCCCGGCGCTCAAAGTCCTTGGCCATGTTGTTGCTTCCGACGGCCGGCGCATTGCAGAGAAAAAGCAGAACAAGGTCCTCAAATGTCCAACCCCGTGGACGGTGTCGCATATCCTTCAGTTCTTGGGATTATGTAGCTATGTCCGTATGTTCATCAAGAGGTTTGAAGAGGTGGCGAGCCCGCTCAGATCACTAACGCAGAAAGGCGCGGAGTGGAATTGGGGAGAAGAGTGCAATAGCGCGTTCCAGAAGCTCAAGGAGATTGTGGGACGTGACATTGTGCTCTGCGACCTTGACTACAACGCAGGAGGAATTAGGCTAGCGGTCAATTCCAGCAAATTCGGCGCGGCGGGGGGGGTTCTCACTCAAGAGGACAACGGCAAGGATAGGCCGGTACTTTACGAGTTGGTCACCTTCACTCCGACGGAAAGCCGGTACTCCCAGCCAAAGTTGGAGTTGTGCGGGGTCACCAAGATCGTGCGGCGGCTCCAGTATCTTTTGTGGGGGGTTCACTTTGAGCTTTTGGTGGACGCAGAGGCGCTGGCGCGGATGATAAATTGCCCGGCGTTGCCCAACGCTCCCATGACCAGGTGGGTGGCGTTTCTTCAACTCTTCTCCTTTGCTGTTGTTCATGTTCCAGGGAAAGCGTTCACTATGCCCAACGCGTTGTCGCGGTACCCAAGGGACAAACCGTTTGAGGACGCGGAACTGCTCAATGTGGAGGCCCTGGTTGTCAAGGTAGGGGTTGTGGAGGCAGGCATTCAGCTGCTGCTCCGGCAGACCGGGCGGTACGCGATTCTTTGTGACTACTTGCGGAACCTTTGTTTTCCTGATGGAGCTACAGAGAAGGACATGGGATGGGCAAAGCGGCAAGCGGGGAATTTCTGCGTACAGGAGGGGCAGATTTGGCGGCGGAAGACTCCGGTTCCTCTTGTGGTTACCACTTCAAGGGCGGATCAGGAAGCTATCCTCCGGAGCCTTCACGACAATCTTGGTCATCAAGGGGAGGTCAAAACGCGGAGGCGGGTGAAGGAGCGGTTCTGGTGGCCGGGGGTAGTGCGTGCGGTGCGTGAAGGGCTGGCATCCTGCAAAGCCTGTCAACAGCAGAGCGCAAGATTGCCCAAGGAATTTGGAAACCCCACAGGGGAAGACGCCCTCTTTGGTTGAGTCTTGCTTGATGTTGTCCACATCAAGGCCGGTAAGTTTGCCTATCTGCTTGTTGCGCCGGACAACCTGTCCAGTTGGGCGGAAGCGCAGCCGTTGGTCAAGCTCTTGGCGGACAAAGTTGCTCTATTTCTGGAGGAAGATTGGTTCGCGCGGTACGGGTTGCTTTGTCTGGTTACAGTGGACGGAGGGGCTGAGTTTTGCGGCCGTTTGATTGAGTTGGTGAAGAGTTGTGGAGCCAAGTTTGGCCGGGTAACGGAGTACTATCCCAAGGGGGCCGGCATGATCAAACGCGGGCATCAACCAATCAAGGACGCCCTGGTCAAGATGTGCGGGGAAGACGGGAAGCGCTGGCAGGAGACCCTTCCAATGGTTCTGTTTGCGGATCGGATTTTGGTGAAGCGGTCGACAGGCTACTTGCCGTAAAAGTTACTTTTCAGGCAGCTCCCCATGCTTCCGGTGGACATTGAGTTGGAGACGTTCCTGGGGGTTGACTGGTGGAAGGTGAAGACTTCCACCGAATTGCTTGAGGCTTGCGCCAAACAGCTCCTTCAATGGGACGGAATGCTCACAAAGGACGCGGACCGGCTGAAGAAGACTCAGATGGCATTGGTGCGCTATTGGGACGAGTGCTGCTTGCATTGTCTCCAGGATCCCTTGCGGAAGGGGGATTTGGTGCTCCTGTACAACCAAAGTCTGGAGTCTCAGTGGGGGAAGTTGTTTGCTAACCGGTGGAACGGCCCTTTCTGCGTGTCGTCCAAGTTTGAGGGCGGCAGCTATCAGTTGGAGGAATTGGACGGTACTCCGCTGAAACGGAAGGCGGCGGCTTTGAATGTCAAGCGCTTCTTTGCGCAAGGATCTACCTCGTTTGACAAGACGGCGGAAGGGGGTGACGGATCTGACGAGGAGAGTGTGGAGCGCGGCAATGGTGTAGGAACGCAATCTGGGGATTTTTCTTTGGGCGGAGAAGCGGAGACCGTGCCATTGCAACCAACTGGGGACAGTGGCCAAGTTGGGGGGGGGAGGTGGTGGGGGTAGGGGATAAGTTTTGATTTGGTGAGGGGGTGCTGTAGCCGTTTCACAGCCGGAACAACTAGATACCCCAGAATGTTTGTTTCCCTATGTTTCTTTCTTATCTGGATTGGGGGGTCTTTTGCTGGCTTGGGGTTTTTGCAGGAAACGCAGGCGCGGCACAAAGCCGGGTCCGTAAAGGCAAGGACAAGCCCCGCGGAACCGGGACGCATGGGCAATCCCGTGGATGGGGGAAGCGGGACAAAGAGCGATTTGCCGGCGGTCTACGGGTGTTGCACAAAAAAAAAAAAAAGAAAAAGAAAAAAAAAAGAGTTCTTTTCTATTTTTCTTCTCTGTTGGTTTCTTTTTCTCTTTTTCTTTCTCTCAGGATATCTCAAGGATGGGTGGTTGGTATGGGAATAAGCTTGATTTGGTGAGGGGGTGCTCTAGCTGGTTCACAGCCGGGACAACTAGACACCCCAGAATGTCCGTTCTCTTACTCTCTCTCTCTCTCTTCCCTTACGGTGGCGCGCGCTGGTGTTTTGGTTGTTGTGTTGTTACAGGATGGGTACAGGGAACTGGGTGGAAGTTTGTCAGGGGCGGTCCAGGTGCCTCTTTTGGAACGGCTAGTCACTTACGGTTGCTCACAAAGCAAAGCGCGCGGACGCGGACTCAACCTCAAGCTCACTCTCACGAGGCGCGGTCGCGCACTTTTTCTCAGAAGGTTAGGACCTTGCGGGGATACCTGTATTTTCTTAATTAAATGGGAAGCGCGGTACAAACAACAAGAAGAGAAGAAGGAAAGAAAGGGGAGAAGGGAAAAAGGGGGGGGCAATGCGCCTAAGCCATCTTCATCATTTCCTCCATTTCCGCCCTTGATGACGCCAGTAGAGCCCGGAAAGAAGCCAGGAGCTTGTGCCGGGATTCCAAGGATTGAGCGCTGGGGATTGCAAGGAAGTCCCAAAGCATGGTGGTTGACCTTTCTGCGAAAGCCTTGAAGCCAACCGCCGGGAGCGCCATTAAGATTGGAATTTCCGGGATCTCGGGAGGGCTGGGAGGAGGAGCAGCCAGTGAAGATGGGGCCTCTGGGGAACCAACAGGGGGGCTTGGTCCAGCTGGAGGCAATGATGGGACAACTATGGGTGACGGAGGCAGAAGGACGTCGGGGGTCATAGGCCTCTCATCTGAGGCCGCTGGTGGCGCGGGCGGTGTCGGCGGTGGAGGAGGAGAAGGAGGTGCTGGCGCGGCCGCGGGTCTTCCAAAAAGCCTTGGGTCCGGTACCGTTTGGTTCACGCCGACAGCGGCAGCCCAAGCGCGGGTCGCCGCGTGCCATTCCTCCAAGGTTTTGTATTTGCCCCATTGCAGAGGTCCGGCACGGCGGAGAGGTGATGCCGAGTCACGGCTCACGCGCAAGGTGGTGGGTGACGGAGCTTGGGGGCAGTGGGATGGAGGTGAACCGGGGGGTGTCCACAAGCCTTCCAAGATTGAGTTGTTGTTCAAAACCACAAACGGGTCTGGACAAGCCCTCTTGCGCGGCCTGGGGCAAGAGCTGGATTGGGGGGGAGCTCAGGGCATGCTGTCCCTAAGCAAGCAGCAACGGTGGCCGCAACGGCAAGCAACGCAGGCGCGTTGACCAGGGACAATTGAACACGTGTGCCCGTTCCGGGTGCAGAACTTGCATGGGAGCATTTTGGTGATGATGTGGAAGGAGGATGGGGAAGGCGGTAGTGGGAGTGGTTGGGGTGGTAGTGGAAGTAGCGGGGGTGGTAGTATGGTGAAGCAATGGGAAACTTCTGGGGACAGAACTCAAGTTGGGGGGGGATGTGGTGTCAATTTATAGACACGGATTGGGAATTGCGTCGCGGCTGCATGCTCAGCATTGGGGGCAAGCAGGCTCAGCATTAGGGTATGCGGAGTGCTCAGCAGCGGCAGCTGCTGGATCAGCAGCAGCCGCTGTTTGGCTCCACACCTGGTGGACGGGTTGGGCTCAGCATTGAATGTGGCGTGGGCGGCGATCCGCCCCGGAGATCGGATTCGGAAGGTAGTGCGCTTGACTAGGTTTGCGGGCGCGCCGGTTTGGATACGTAGGGGCGGAGCAATCCGCAGGCTATGAAGGAACGGATGGAGTGCGCGGATCATGCCGGATATTACCAAACACCCACGACGGGCGCAGACAAACGGATACGGACAGGCGCGGGGGCTCCAAGTAGGGAGCGGTGCAAGGACCGCGTCATGAGAAGGACAAACCGGATGGACGGAATGGCGTACGGACAAAAGGGGGAGTTTGGTATGCAGGTGGGGAGAGGAGGCTAGGGTTTCTGTTTCCTTGTCATACTGTTATTTGCGCCTGTACTTAGGTTAGGGTTGAGAGGGAGGACTTATCCTCACTCTCAACTCCGGGTTAGATGGAAGGAGGAAGGAAGCAGACCATCACATCATTGGATTGGATCACTCATCTCACCAGGAGATTAAAGGAACTCATACCGGATACACATCAAGGTGGAAAGTTCTTAGGATTGAAGGATTGGCTATTCCTCTCTCTCTCTACTTTTCTTTATCTCTTTATCTCCTTATTTCTATTTCTCATTTAAGTGCGACTTTGGACATCCTCATCTCCTTTCAAACGCAGGGAACCGTTAACTTCCAAACCTTGGGACAATTATAGGGGGATAACCTTTATTCTTTCCACACCGTTTCCGGGGGGTAAACGGCTTGTATACAACCTTACAGGGGTTGCGCATGTTTGGAACGGCCCTTTGGAGTCGTCTATGGGCCCCCACGGCTCAAAGGGGCTGTGTAGGGCCCTAAAAAACTACCACACATTTGGAGCTGTGAATTTATCATAACCCAAAATAAAAAAATAAAAAATGAAAAATGGGGCATTATTTTTTTCATGGGTGCTACCCTTAAACTCATGGGGGTACTATGTCCCCGCAAGTCCAGTATATATGGACAAATCCTTGTTTACACGGGCATTTCAAGAACTTTGTGTTTTCAAATTCTAACAAAGAAGGCCTGTAGGTAGGTGTTTTAAACCCTTATGGCTAATCTTTTATAATTTTGGGACCAGTTAAACCCCTTCAAAAATCCAGTCAAAAAATTAACAAAATACAAAAAAAAAAAACTCATTTTTGGAGCTATTCCTTTGGCTTTTGTCTTAAGTTTTTTTGGCACTTTGAACTCTCACAATATTTATCAATCAGCTGAAGAGTTTTAAAATATGTTTTTGATATTTTTTGGATTTATCCTTGGCCCCCAAAAATTGGATCCAATATAAAAACACTTCAAAATATTATATCCTTTTCAAGATTTTTCTTCACTTCTTGAATCAATTTTTCTCTCAATTTTTTTTGGCAAAACTTAGGATTAACATCCAAGCATTGAAAAAAAATTTGACTGAGCTTTGATTACAGGGTTTAACCCACAAATTATTCAGAATAATGAAAATAATTGAAAATAAAAGCTTTGGTCCACATTTTTGGTTCTAACTTTTGTTCTGTTTTAATAAATACAAATAAAAAATTCTATTAAAAATATTATAGCAATAAATTTGGTTGATATTATTCTTCTACTATGGTTTTTATTTTTATTTTGGATTTCCTCCTTGGGAACAAAACCTCATCACCAAGCTCCAAATTCTTCTGAATAATGGTCATCCAAGCTTTGGAATCCTGGGTCATAAAGCTTTTCCACAGTGGGTCCAATTCGGGGGCTGGCCAATGATCAGACTTGAACTTGAATGAGAATATATGATTGAAATCTTCTAAAAGAATTAATCAAATAGGAGTGTGGGATTTGGAGTGGGAGGGGAATTCAGAGGAAGATAAGTGCAAGGAATTAAAGAAGAAAACAGAACCACTGGAAACTTATAAGTTTCAGCAAGAAGAAAGCCATGGAATGGGAAATTCATCCACATGTTTATTGGAGCTGGTCCAGAGAGGTGGTTGAGTTACCTGTTGCCTCTTGAAAGGTTTCACCCCAGATTTCATGCATTAATTTTGAATCTTGGAAGATTGGGTTGGTGTCCAGCTCTTTGACCATTTCTTTCCTTATTCCAATCCAGTCTTCAGATTTCCATCCCAAACCAACAGCTGCTGCTCTGAAACCACTGGTACCATCTCTCAGGACATCTTTACAGTGGGATATATGGCAATAGCTGTTGCTGGGTCAATGAAGTCTTTGTATTGGAGCTAAAAGAAAAAATCAGAGTTGATTCTAAAATGAAATATGTTGGAAAAATTCCACTCACTTGTTCCATTGAAACTTGCTCAAAGATTCCAGATGAATAAAATGATAATGTGCAGGAAACCTATAAAGAATTCCAAAAAAACTCAGAAAAACTAAAAAAACCTGGTATTATCAAATTCACTCACTTTCTCACTCATTTTTGTGGCTGTTTGAGAAAAAACATGCTTTAAAGGTGGATGGTAAGGGGCTTCATCATCTTGAATTTTGTGCTTTTGTCTCTTGATTCTAGTCCCAGGATTGTAATCAGGAGAAGAAGCCCTCTGAGTGAAAACAGTTCCACACCTCCAAAAAAAGATTAAATGGGAAAATTGATAAAAATTCATTCAATAAAAAAAGCAAATTTAATTTCACTGTCTTAATAAAATCCAAATCTGGGAGCTCCTCATCTTCTGAAGTATCTTCTTCTGTCACAAAATCATCCTATGTTGAAAAAAAAGAAATATTCAGTTGATATTGAGATGATTATGTATAAATATAAATTTACCTATTCATCTGATTCCTCCTTATTCTTTCACTTACCTTTTTCCTTTTTTCCCTTTCCCTTTCTCAAAACTAGTTTGATTAGAAGAGGTGATGGAGGATGGGAAAGGTGAGAAAGATCTGAAAAGTGGGTGGGTGTTTTGTTGAGACATTTTGAAAAGGGATTTTTTTTAGAAAGGAATTTGATATTTGAGTTGATGATTCAGAAAAATTTTGAGTAGAAATGGAGTGAGAAGATTTTTTGGTTCAGGAGTTTTGATTTGGTAGTGGTAGGTTTGGAGTGTATTGTGTTGTGTTGTGTTGTGTTGTTTTGTGTTGTGTTGTGTTGTGTTGTGTTGTGTTGTGTTGTGTTGTGTTGTGTTGTGTTGTGTTGTGTTGTGTTGTGTTGTGTTGTGTTGTGTTGTGTTGTGTTGTGTTGTGTTGTGTTGTGTTGTGTTGTGTTGTGTTGTGTTGTGTTGTGTTGTGTTGTGTTGTGTTGTGTTGTGTTGTGTTGTGTTGTGTTGTGTTGTGTTGTGTTGTGTTGTGTTGTGTTGTGTTGTGTTGTGTTGTGTTGTGTTGTGTTGTGTTGTGTTGTGTTGTGTTGTGTTGTGTTGTGTTGTGTTGTGTTGTGTTGTGTTGTGTTGTGTTGTGTTGTGTTGTGTTGTGTTGTGTTGTGTTGTGTTGTGTTGTGTTGTGTTGTGTTGTGTTGTGTTGTGTTGTGTTGTGTTGTGTTGTGTTGTGTTGTGTTGTGTTGTGTTGTGTTGTGTTGTGTTGTGTTGTGTTGTGTTGTGTTGTGTTGTGTTGTGTTGTGTTGCGTTGTGTTTTGTGGAGTGGTATGGTGTGGTGTGGTGTGGTAATGTGGGGAGTGGAGTGGTATTGTGTGGTGTGGTCTGGTCTGGTTTCATGTGGTGATGGGGGGTGGTGGGTGGGGGTGGGTGGGTGGAGGAGGTTTCTTTTATGGATGATGGGAGGGTGGGAGCGCTCCAAAATGGCCTGGGAAAATTTCAAACTCATATTGAATAGGAATGTTTAGGGTTTTATGTGTGGAGGGCTCAAAAAAGCGGACCCCAGCACAGAGGGGGGTTTGTTGGCCCCCTTTTTGGATTCAGTTCTTAGGGAACAAATAGTGCTTCAAAAATCAAGAAAAAATATATTTGTAAGCCTTGAGAGGCCTGTTTCAAACTTTGAAGGTAAAATACTTCAAATTCTAATATGTAAACACAACAAAGAATGCAGAAATAAGGAATGATCACCCCCTTTATTTTAAATTATTTTCATTGTGATGAATATTTGGTGGGGTAAAACCTATAATTCAAGCTCAGCCAAATTTTCCATTCAATTTTTGGATGTTAATCTTAAGTTTTTCAAAAAAACTGAGAGAAACATTGATTCAAGAAGTGAAAAAAAAATCTTGAAGAGGATATACTATTTTGAAGTGTTTTTCTGTTGGATCCAATTTTTGGAGGCCAAGGATACATCCAAAAAGTATCAAAAAAACATTTTAAAGTTCTTAAGCTGATTGATAAATATTTTGAGAGTTCAAAGTGCCAAAAAAATGTAAGCCAAAAGCCAAAGGAATAGCTCCAAATAAAAGTTTTTTTTTTGATTTTGTTAATTTTTTGACTGGATTTTTGAAGGGGTTTAACTGGTCCCAAAATTATAAAAGATTAGCCATAAGGGTTTAAGACACCTATCTACAGGCCTTCTGTGTTAGAATTTAAGAACACAAAGTTCTTGAAATGCCCGTGTAAACAAAGATTTGTCTGTGTATACTGGAAGTTGTGGGATGTAGTACCCCTGTGAGTTTAAGGGTAGCACCAATGAAAAAAATAATGCCCAAAAAATAAAAAATAAAAAATAAAAAATAAAAAATAAAAAATAAAAAATAAATAAAATAAAATAAAAAATAAAATAAAATAAATAAAAAATAAAATAAAAGATAAAAGATAAAAGATAAAAGATAAAAAACAAAAACAAAGATCAAAAGACAAAAAATGAAACTGAGAAATAGGTATAAAATCAGAAATAAATAAAAAAATAAAATATCAAAAAAATAGAAAAGAAAAAATAGAAAATTAACAATGGACCAAAAAAATTTATAAAATTATAAAAATTAAATTTTTAAATTATTATAACAGAATAATTTTTTCCAGTCTTATTTATTGTAAAAAAGATATAAAAAAAAACAAGGAAAAATTCCAAAAATACCTTTCTTGAAGATACATTCAAATATGAGGGGTCCAATAGGGCGTATCAGAGTTAACAAACCCGCCATTAGAAACCCACCATTTTTTTTGACCAAACCCCCCATTTTTAATGGCAGGTTTCTGAAATACACATACCCATTAACTGATGTATTTCAAAATGGCGGGTTTCATGAAAATGGTGGATTTGAAAAATCAAACCCGCCATTAAACCCCCCACTATGCATCATCATCCATCCACCATCCATCACATCTAAAACACCCATCCACATCAGCAAATCCATACCAATCCCATCTCCATCAGGCACATCTAATCTCCATTTCTTCACATCTCCATCCCTTCACATCTCTATTGATTCAAATCTCCATTGCTTCAAATCTCTATTGCTCCACATCTCCATCTTTACACAAACCCCATCATCATCTCATCACCCCAAATAAAATCACCATATTTCTCAACATGTCAAATCAAAATTCCCGCCAGCAAGTTCAAACTTCTTTGCCAGCAAGTTGAAAATAAAAAAAAGCTTACCGAACTTTTGTTAGTATTTGACTCCAATTCAGACTCCAATTCAGACTCCAATTTGGAATCAACTTGGTTGGCTGTGAATTCTCTATTAAAAAGGCAATACATGTTTCCAAGAAGACAAACTCTCCACAACCCTATGTATGAAAGGCAAAAGCTTCATCTCATCCCCAACTTAAGCTTCCAGAAACTGTTCCAAACTCTATTGCCTTCATTCATGAAACTTTTGGAGATGATTGAAGACTACCACATCTTCCAGAAAAATTCTTGGAATCCTCAAAGCAATCCAGCTATCCAACTGGCTGTTTCTCTTTGTAGATTGGGATCAAATGGAAATGGAGCAGCAACTTATCCATTAGAAAATCTATTCTCAGTTGGTTATGGAACCATTTACTCATACACAAAAAGAGTCATGATTGCTATCCTATCTTTCTGTTGCTCAGTTATTTCTTGGCCAACCAAAGAAGAATGTCAGGAGATATCTCAAGTAATGGGTACTGGAGGCTTTCCTGGTTGCATTGGTTTTGTTGATGGAACCACCATCCCCTTGAGTCAAAAACCCAAGCTAGATGGCAACCACTATTTTGATTGCAAAAAGAGGCAATTTATTCATTCTTTTCCAATTACTTTGATAAAACTTTGGACCACGCACTGATCACATACGTTGCATCTTGTTGTTTAGATACTCTGTGGCCCTACAACTTGTTTGTGATAACAGCAAGAAGTTCATATCCCTCCATGCTGGCCTTCCAGGTTCTTGTTAAGATTTATACGTGTTCAATTGGATGCGGATTGCCCAAAAACCAGAGAAATACTTTGACCAAGATCAATACCTTCTGGCCAATTCAGCTTATGCTAGGGGGAAATATGTGGTTCCAGCATACCGGAATTTTTTTTCCAAAAATCAAGGAAAAACAAATTTCAACTATCATCCTGCCCAATCACAAGCTCAGATTGAGAATGCCATAGGAGTCCTGAAAGGAAGATGGGCCAGCTTAAGGGAAATGCGGAACCAGCTTCAAAATCTGAAAGACATGAAGTTCCTCATCCACTGGATTATCACTTGTGTAATCCTTCACAGTCTTTTGGCCAACATCAAAGATGAATGGGAAAAAACATTTCAAGATAATATTCCTGATCCACCTCAAGTCATCCCTGTTTCATCTTGTCCCTCATCTTCTTCTATGAGAGAACAGATTCTTCCTCTCACCCTTGCTAGCTTTGATGAGTAATGTTTGATTTTAAGTTAGGTAAAAAATCCCTTCACCAATTTTTTTGGTTTTTGTTGTTCACCCAAGATTCCTAGGCTGAGTCTGTTTTTTTTCTCATTTGGTGGGGTGAACTTAGACAAAACAGACTCAAAACTTCCAAAACCCCCACCTCACCCCACCAAACCACCAGTCAAACAACCAACCTCACCACACCAAACCACCAATTGGTTCACTCCTTCCTCCTCCTCACTAACCACCACCTCCTCACCCATCACCTCCATCTCACCCACCACCTCCCCTCCTCATTTTGTTGGCACCCCTGGTAAGCTTCCCCCCCTCCTCCTCATCCTCCTCCTCATCCTCCACATCATCCAATGATCATCCTTTGATTCATCCACCTCCATCCCCCTTCAGGCCCCCCCACCCCCTTGGTTGATTCCCCAGGTAAGCTCCCCCCTACCTCCTCCTCATTCCCCTTTTCACTCCCTCTCATCCCCTCTCACTCCCTCTCACTCACTCACCAACACCCCCCATCTCCCCCCTCCCTTGGTCTCCCTCCCATCTCACTTGGCTTGCCAACCCCACCCCCCCTTGGTTGCTTGGCTAACCCCGCCGGCCCGATTCCCTCACACCCTGGTAAGTTTTTTTTTTTTTTTTGGTGCTGATGTGATGTTTTTTTTTTGTACAGTTTTTTTTTTTTTTTTTTTTTTTTTTTTTTTTTGGTGATCAAGTTTCTGGTGAACTTGGGATAAAGTCCAGGTTTGGTTTCATTTTTTTTGATCCAATCTTGTTTCACAGATGATGTCCATTTGACTGACTGTTTTTTTTTTTTTTTTTTTTTTTTTTTTTTTAATCCCTCAACCGCTATTGGTTAATGTCAAATTCTTCTCCCACCCCCCTCAAAATGTTACACAAACAATCAAATCCCGTCTTTTTCCTCACCTCAATCTAAGTATAGGATTGGGAGGGAACAAGATGGAAGGAGATGGCATAAAAAACATACAGAGAAGTGGGAAGAGTAGGGCTGCTTGCCAAAAGAGGCTTCAATCTTGGGGTTCAGAAATGTCTTTGGAAGTTTCTGAGGAAGGTATTAATGAAAAGGTTGTCTGGTATGGTTGAAAACCATGTCCTTTGGATCTGTATCCTTCCATTTTTGCTGAAAAGAAAAAGGATAGTCAAAAACCCACCCCGGAAGAGTTTGAACAAGCCAAACAAACAATCAAACCCTTCCATTTCTTCCACCCTGGAAAATTAATTGTCCTTGATTTCATCTCAAGAGTATGCTTTTCTCAATCTTAAGGCAGACAAAGTCTCTCAAATTTTAGGAAAAATGTTTTTCAATTTGGCCAGACTTCCCTTTGAATCAAACTGTGAAATAATGAAGGACAATGGCATCCCCTCCTTCTCATTGCTCAAATTTGGATCTTGGCCTACTACCTTTGACTGCTCTCCGCATGTCACCTTCAAATCAAAATATTTTTACAACACTCCTCACATTGAGAAAGGTGAAATCTCTGAGTATTCCTTTTTGCTTGCAGTTCCAACCAGTAAATCAAATGAACAACTTATTGAAAACACCGAAAAATATCAAGTATCTGATGGCCAATTTGTTTTTCCTTACCTGGGATTTGGAATTGAATTCAAGCAAAAAGGTGTGGTCAACATGGTTTGGGCAACCAATAAGTACAAGCACTGTACTTTTCCTGCTGTCAAGACTGCCATTCTTGTATGAGTATGAGTGGCAATGTCAATGCAAATCAACAAAAAGACTAGAAAAACTTACAGGGACTTGGGGAGTGGGAAAATATACTCCAGTAAAAAAAATATAAAGAAAAAGAAAAAATATTTTTTTATTGGTGGGTTTAAAAATAGTCTTAAGCATTGTTGTAATCAAAAATGTTTTTCTTTTCTTTTTAAGTTTTTCATCAAAGCAAATATATTTACAAGCCCAGAATTTGAGTAATCTTCTTTGATTCATCTACTGTTCTGCTGCTACCCATGTATGCTGCAGCCATTTACCACTTATCCTTTTTTTCTGTTGCCATTTGTTCCCTCTCCATTTGCAGTTGCACTTGCTGTCAATCCTTCTCCTTTTCCTCTTTTTGAAATTCTAGCTCAGCCTGTTTCAACTTCCACTCAGAATCCCATTTTTGCTGATGAGAAAAACTCTTGGCTTTCTGCTTTTGAAAATCAATAGCCAGTTGACAATCCCACTTCTCCTTTTCAAACTGAAGTTTTTCAGATTCAATTTGCAATTTCTCAGAGGGGAATAGGAATTAGCTTGATTTTGAAAGCAAGGAGAATCCAATCGGCTTACTTGAATCTTGCTTCTCCATGATCTCCTCAAAGACTGAAAAATTTGAAGTGTTTCTCCTCTTTTGAATGCTATTGGGGTTGATATTGATGGAATTGGAGGCCTTTTGATTTCCCTTTCCAGAGGAGGTTTGTGTGGGAACATCATTGCTCTCATTTGAAGGGGATTTTGGAGGCCCAATTGGCTTGGGTTTTTGGCCATTCAGGAATGGATGAGCCTGTTTCTTTCAAATATAAATCAGTGAGGATTAACTGGAAAGAAGAGAAAAGAACATGGTTCCTTACTTGAGTAGATGTTGATGGCAATGGTGATACGGGAATGACATCCTCCTCATCAGCCAAGTTCTCCAGCTCTTCCACCCCAGGAAGAGAGCAATCCAAAGAAGGAGGGGAGGGGTCCAAGGTTGGGTTTGACTCCTCAATCAATGCCAAAGTAGATTTGATTGGAGCTGATTTTTTTGAATATCCTCCTTGGCATCAAATGAAAGCCACTCATAGGTTTTTTCCGGATCACCATTTCTAGGCTGAGCACCCCCAGCCAAGTCCTCAGTGTCAACTGAATTGGATTGTTGGGCATCAAAAGCAGCTAGGGGGGTGATGTTGGCCTTCTTTCCAAAGATTTCATCCATTTGAATATAAAAAGGACAAGTGGATTCCAACTTATCAACCACCAAGTTGATTCCCTTGGCTTTTTCAGAGTTGGTAATACCAAAGCCAGTGGAGATTGACATGGAGTGGGCCTTTTTGTACTTGGCTTGATAATTCTTGAATCTCTCCCTCATCTGTTTGGACAAAAGATCCAGCCTACCTTTTGTTTTATTCTTGGGTTCATTGGCCATCAGGAGATAACCATTGACCTTAGAGTATGGAGGTTGGCCAACACATGTTTCATTGTTTGATCCAAAGCAAGCATTGAAGTTGGAGGGAATTTTGAGCCAGTATACCAGGATGATGTGATCAACTCTCTTGAGCTTACTTGAGCCTTTGGAAGCTGATGGGGTAGGATTATTGGATGTTGAGTTCCTGGGGGATGTTTGGTTTTTTCCATTGGATTTTTTAGTGGAATTTCTAGAGGAGGATTGCTTAGGGGCCATTTAAAAATAGTAAGAGGGATGAAGGGATGAAGGGCTATGAGAGTGTTTAAGCTTTGATAGTGATGATGTGATGAGAGGATTAGAGTGATGAAGCAAAGAGAATAGGAAGAGATGAGAGTGATGAAGTGACAAGAGGGATAAAGCAATGAGAGTTAGGATGTGATGAAAGCAATAAAGTGATGAGAGTGATGAAGTGATGAGGATAGTGATCCAATGAGAGTTAGCTGGATGTGATGAAAGCAATAAACAGATGAAAGCAATGGAGTGATAAGGATAGTGATCCAATGAGAGTAAGCTGGATGTGATGAAAGCAATAAACGGATGAGAGTGATGAACTGATCAGGATAGTGATCCAAGGAGAGTTAGCTGGATGTGATGAAAGTGATAAAGTGATGAGAGTGATGAATTGATGAGGATAGTGATTAAGAGATGAAGAGCAATGTAGAGACTCCTGTGGGATTATATAAATAAAAGTAGCAAATAGCTTGCTGGCAGTCCTTGAAGGGGAATTTAGTATTACTTCTACTCCTTTAGAGTTTTTAGTATATACTAAGAGTGGTTTTGAATTGCCTGCCCTTCTAGTACTATAGTAAGTCTGCACAATAATTTATTTAAATTAATGGCTGGTTTCTTTGAGACTTAATATAGGTCTCAGATCAGACCTAGATTAATTATTAACTGTTTATTGGTAGGTTTTGTTGAAGAATGGACCAGATGTATTGGATTATTGGTTGTTTATTGATCAGATATATTTGATCTTAAACAATATCCCAATATTAAAGGGTTCAAGGGTTTATCAAAGGGATGGTTCAGGAGAGGACCCAAGGATGGGTTTACCCACAGGGGGCTGGGTAGAGGAAAAGTTTGGTGGTTGCTTTTGGTTGTGCTCTCTTTCTTTGTAAGGGTTATTTATTGATTGATGGGTGGTTCTTCTTTAAATTGGTGCTGAATATTTAGGTCACAGAAGAACCCTTATTCAAGCACCTGTTGGGTGGTTTAATTGGTTAAAGGTGTGTTATAACTTTGTTTCTGATTTCCTGTTTCCTTTATAATTGGTTCACTGATATTTTATCTGGATAGGTACCACAGATGGGTATTGATAGAGTGGAGTGAGCTGGGGTGGTATGAGGATGGGATGTGTGGGGATGTGCCAGATGGCATGATGATACAACTTGGATAGGGCAGAGAGGCCCTCCTTAAATAGAAAATCCTGCCCCCAGGGGTGCTCAAGGCTGCCCCTGAGGGTTCTCCCTGTTCTGGTGAGGAACAGTGAGCTACAAATACATGAGACATTTTAGCTGGTTGGAAAAGGCTTGTACAGTTACATGAGGCATTTCTGCTGGTTGGAAAAAGCTGGTACAGGGGTTTCATGCATGCACAGCCCTGCATAAACTGCTGTGAAGTGCAGATACAATGTATTCCTGTGCAGTACTGATGGTTGGTCTGATGCTACTTGATTCTCCCTACATGTGCTGCTGTTCATTCACTGGTGATTTTGTTTGGTGCTGCATGGTCTTGACTGCCTGCATATATTGCTGTGTAGTGCTGTGGGTTGTTGTTACTGGTGGTTTGTTTGGAATCACATGCTTCTGACTACATAAATTGCTGTGTGGTGCTGAGGTTGTTTGGTACTGCATGGTTCTGGTAGTTTGTTTGGTATAACTTCCTCCTGCATATATTGCTCCTGTATACTTCTGCACAGCCTTCTGTATGTATGTTTGGTAATTTGTTTGGTCCTGGTTGAGACTGGTTCCACTTCCCCCTGCCTTTATTGTTCCTGTACACTTCTGCACAGCCTCCTGTATGTATATTTGCTTGCTTTCTGGGTGAGGTGATAGGAGCTGAACTAGCTGTACTCCCTCCTGTATCTGTATTGCTGTATTCTGGTTGGGGTGACAGGGTTGGTGTATGGCCCTGGTCTTGAGGATAAGCTGCCACTGGTATGTACTTGAGGGTTTACTAGGTATGCCTTATGTCTTCCACAGAGATGTGAAACCTGGTTGGGTATGAGTTTGCCACAGTTGAAGGTTTCTTGGGCTGTATCTTCTAATCCATGAGAGATAGAGGGGTACTTTGACTGAGTTACTATGGG
>CM062630.1:42410634-42420634 GCA_025617555.3 Puccinia polysora
AAAAAAAACAAGTTCAACTTGTGTTAAGCTGATCCCATCCCAAGCTTAAAATAAGTTAAGCTTGTGATGGAATCAGCCCAACACAGGTTGAACTGACTTACCATTGAACGCTCATTCAAAACACTCAATATAATGATTTAACTCAAAACATTCAACATAATGATGTTCAAAATGTGAAAACCCTTTGTATTAAGAGAACTCATTAGCTGCATTAGAATACAATTTATATGAAGCCCAATGATGAAATGAAGTAAAAGTCTATCACAATCTAGAATAAATTTGCAGTTGATCTTTGAGATGATCAACCCAACCAGAGGCTTTTTTATAAATCAAGGAACATGGTTTTGCTACAATGATTGGGATTGGAATCATTTCTCCCTCAAGTACTAATAGAACCCAATGGTTATTGGTTACAAAGGAAATGAAGATTAGATCTGATTGATCAGTAACACCATTTTTCATTGGAGTATAAGTATCATATGACTCCAATGAAATGAAACATATAGGTTTGGAATATGTGTCTGTTACAATTTGACCCATGACCAAGTTAGCCAGCCATTTTGAGGAGGGAATCTTTTCATTGATTTCTTCAACATCAAGTCTTTGTTTAACATTTTCAACCTCCTTTTTTTTGATGTGAAGTGGTCAAAATAGATCAATTAAAACATCCTTTTTGGCCATTTTCATGCTAAGGAGTGTTTTGGGAGGATGAGATGAGGAATTTTTGAACCTATGGAGAAATGTATATTTGAATTCTTCAAACTTTACAGCAACAATCAGATTGTTGAAATGGAATATCATTACCATGAATTGGTAATATCCTATATATAAAAACAGATCACAGTCTGGTTCTTGAAATCCCTGAGCCTTGATTGATTTGCTCAACATCTGATACCAGTTTCTTGAATCTTTATTGAGTCCCTATAGAAATTTCTTGAGCTGGAGATACTTCGATGGTCTATTTCATCAAACTGAGGTTTTAATGAATACTTGATTGTTGAGTTCTAAATTTAGGAAGGCTCCTTTTAGGTGAAGTTGGAGCTTAATGAGATATTTTTTGAAAATTGAAGTCAGGAATCCCCTTAGAGAAGCTACTTTCCCAGTGTGAGCATAGGTCTCTAGGTAGTCAAGTCCTTATCTCTGATTGAAGCCTTGTACACAGAGTTGTGTATTGAAGATAGGTGCTTCTCCATGAGTCTTGTGCTTTATTTTGAAGACTTTCACTGTGTTGAGGGGATTTGTCACCATAATTTTGTCTGTGTCCTCCCACAAGCCTTGATCTTCAATTGTTTTGAATTCTTTTAAGGAAAATTCTTTCCAATGATGAATTTTCTGGCTTTGAGTGGGGTTCGAAGCTCCTTGGTAAAAAAGCAGTACCTGTCTGGTTTTGAAAGAGTGCCTTGGTTTTGAAATTTGGGCCTGAGATTGTTCTCAATTTTTGGTTTGAAATCTGAGGATTGTTCCAAGTATAACTTTGATTCTTATTTTATAGGAGGGAGAATCTTTTGTTCCACATAAATTTGATTTAGGATAGAGGAGTTGGGAGGATGATTCAGATTAATTGTTGGGTATTTGGTAATTTTGTTGTTGGTAAGAATCTGGATTGAATTTTGACTATTTCATTTGACATTTTTGTGTTGATTATCTTCCCTGAAGAAGCAATGATCTTGTAGGATAGTAGTTAAAGATTGAATCCTATCAAAGAACCTGGAGTTCCTTCTTTTTTCAATTTGGATTTGATGTTGGTGAAATTGAGTAGGTATTTTATACTTGTTCCAATTGGCTTGATGTAAAAATTGTGAAGATCTTTATGGTGCATTTTCTTTCAAGGATATTTTTTGCCTTTTTTACTTGGGATTTTGTTGAGCATAAGGCAACATCCCTTAATAGCCTTGTTCCAGCATGATTTGGAAATATTTGAATCTCAGAGGGTAGCTTGTGTGGCTTATATCCCAGTTCTGTTTTCCCATTAAACTCAACCGTTGTGCTGGGAATGGTACGGCTTTCTGAAAATCAAATTGATGTGATAAGTCTTGTAGTAGCTCTGAAGTTCTGCGCTTAAAAATTCTCCGGCTCCATCTGAACATACTTCTTTAGGATACAGATTTTTCTTCCCATGGTTAGTTTCTAGGATAAAGATGAGAAATTTTGAAGTTTCAATTTTGGATCTTGAGCAAAACAGGAAATTTATCCATAGTGAGAATTGAGAAGGTTTAGAATGTACTTGAAGCCTTCTTTTTCCATCAAGTTGATGTGCCCAATGAGGTCTTGGCGAAAGTTTTCAAAGCATCTTTGAGCCATTTCTTGTTGATTTTTGAAAGGCCCATGAGTTATCTGGGCCTTATTTCAGGTAAGACATTTGAATTACTTCTTTTTGGAATTTGGAATGTTGAAATTCAGGTATTTCAACATTTTTTCAATGCTTGAATGGCCTAAGGACCAGTTTATAGACTCTAGTTTGGCATTTGAATAGTAAATCTTCTCAGTTTTGGTGGCCATATTGATTACAAACATTTTTTCGATGATGAGGCATGAAAGGAGAGTTCTTTTGCTGGTGGTCAGCATGAATTTTCTGGGATGTTGATGTGGTTCAACTTGAAGTTTGGCTCCTTGTATCATCAGCACCCCAAGCAAGATTAAATTCACAGTAGATTCTGGTACCCAAGCCAGATTAGACAACATTAGATTGGCATATTTTGTAGCTAGAGCTACTTTATCAGTTCCATCAATGGTTATGGAAGAATCCTTCTTTCCAGTTTGGATTTTTTCATTGTTGCAAATGATTATTTTTCAAATATCATGTGTACTGACATTGAGAGTCAAGAATGAAGCGCTTTGAGGTAAGAAATTTAGGAAAACTCAATGGAAAGAAGAAGGAGTAGAAATGTGCCTCATTTTTTGCTCTTGGCTTGGACCTCTTTCCCCAGTTGTGATGATTGAGTGGTTTAAGCTTACAAAATTTGAACTGGCATGAGCCAGCTTGTTGCAAATTCATGTCTGTTTTTTTTTTGCCGTTCTTGCATTGTGGTCCTCTTTAAAGTTCTACATTGACTTGTTCAGCTTGCTTACCTTGAGCAATAGCTTGATTCTTGTGTTGGGTCAAATGGTTGAGTACAAGGTCCACTTTCATTTTTTTGTGGATTGCATGATTTTCAATTTCATATTATGCATTTTTTTTTGGAAATTTAAAAAGGACTAAATATTCAACCATGTCTGAGGGAAGATTGATATCAGCCTCTGTCATCTTCTTAAGGTATACTTGAACTGACATTACAAAGGCTTCTATATTGGTTTCCATGGTTAGTTATAAGGATAAATTGAAGACTCTTTCTCTTTTTTCCAATTTAGAAGATGCAAAATTTGCTTGATTTGACATCCATATTAGATTTGCATTGTCCTTGTTGATGTTTTCAATGATGTTTTTTTAGGTTTTTGCATCAAGTTTAGCCAGGATGTGCGCTACAGATTCTTGATTTGTTTCTTTTTCTAATTGTGTTAGATTGTCAGAGTAGTTTGTTACATCAAATATTCCTTGTGCTTTGCAGATTTTTTTGAATATCTTGTTCCACATTCTTTAGTTTTTGGTGGTTAGAAATGGTGTAGATTTTATTAGTGACTTCATTTTCAGTGATTTTTAATTGGTGAAGTCCCCCCTGGTCCTGGGGTTGATTAGGGTTTCAATCAATCCATTTTTCTGGCTGGTGCAGGATTTTAACTTAAGAAAGAGAGTAAAAATGTAGCCGATTCAAAATGACACATAAGATTCAAGAAAATCAACAGAGGATTATCTGTCTAGCAACTTGGAGTCAAGTTAATAACACTTTAGGAGATGATGAAGAGACTTGTATGACTAGGACAAGGAGAAAGTCAGTATTTGTCCATACTGGATATTTATGGGTAAAAGTTCATTCACAAGTAAACAGAGATGGGATCAACAAAGACCTGCTTGAAATTGATTGAACAGTTATTTGAAGTGCCTTGAAAGATCTGAAGAAAAGATAGTAAGGAAGCTGACTGATTGAGGAGTTTTCAGTTATTTTCATTACATCAATCAAGATGGTTGTTAGTATTCTTTGTTTGAAAATTGACTTTTTTTTTTCTTTTTATTTTTGTCAAGAAGTGAGTAGATTGTAAAAGAATGACTTGATAGGACTTGATGGATGAATTAATCAGAGTTCCAGAAAAGATTCAGGTGAAGTGACTAGAAGATGACCCTGAGTAGTGAGTGATTTGGAGTATCTTCAGCCTTTTTTGAGTTTGTTGTTTGTGTAGTTACAACAGATAGAGAGATACATGAGAAAAGGAATCAGGAATAAAAAAAGGAACATGAGATTGAGGGATTAAAATTAACGTGCACCATAGTCAGGTGATGCTTATTGCATGCATAAAAATTGAGATAAATAATTAAGTGATGAGATGAGAGAAACTGAAGTGTAAGAAGGAATGCAAAAATTCAGCGTGAATTTTGACATTAACATCAGATCCCCCATTTATTCACAATTTCCCTACGCAAATTGATCCAGTTGCTTTCTTGGTATCCCTCCATATCCTTCACATCCTGCAATTCCTCTTCATCTGGAATCAAATTATACAATTTGTTGGAAATGGTCCAAATTGTTAGCCCCTTTTCTCTCTGCCAAATTTTAAAAACTTTCCAAGAAACAATGGAAATCCTTAGGAAAAAACTTATTTTCCAGATAATCCTGCAGACACATATTTGCTCTGTAGGAATAAGTGGCTAAAAGGACCATATATTTTGGTGGGAGGCAACAATGGAAAGGAGGAAAACATGGGATCAAGTAGCTAGGGCAGTACCTAAAAGGACCAGGCGGGAATAGGTGGAGGTTGATGGATGAGAATGAAGAAAAGGAAAGAAGAAAAGGGAGATGGAAGAAATGAAGCAGTTGAGCGGGGATATTGGATGGAAAACTTCAGGTGGTGGGGCAGCGTGAAGAAGTTGGAGAGTGAAGCGGTTGGGTAGCATCAGTTGGTGAAGGATTGACAGCAGTGGAGCGTAGTGAGGTGAGGAGCGGTTGAGCATTGGATGGGGTCAGTAATCAGCGGTGGAGCTTGGAGAGGTGGGGAGTGGTTTGAGCATTGAATTGGATCATCTGCCAACCCATCTTTGAGGCAGATGAGCAGAGACAGGCCGTGAGGTGGTGGAGCGTAGCAAGGTAGGGAGCCAGCTGATGTTGCTGGTTTTAGAGCGTTGGAAGTGGAAGCTGGTGTTTTGAGGCATGCAACCAGGATAAAATGTAATAGAATAATAGAAGGAATAGAAAAAAAAACTGAAGATGGAGAAAGGAAAGGAAAAGCAAAAGAGTAAAAGCGCCAGGAAAGAGCACATACACAACATTATGATCAGATTATATAGAATGCATTTAGCAACAGCTTGAATAGCTCCAACATGCTCCACTCCTCCTAGGAATTTTTCTTGGCACCTCGTAGGTCAACCCTGCCAAATAGTAACTACAACCCACAAAACCTCCAAAGACAATCCCTGACTAACATAGTTTTTGTATTTTTTACCATTCCATTCCCTTCAAAAACCTATTTGGTTACTTATTTCAATATAAAGAAAAAAAATAAAAAATAAAATAGAAACTCTGGAATGAATTACATACTTCAGTACTCTAGATGATACTATATTTATTCAATAATCCCCCCATTTCTGTGATATATATCTTGATGATATTTACCCCTCACAACTAGACAAAACAAACCTCTATACATACAACTAGAAACCCCACTTCCAGAAAAAGGTAAATTCAAAAAATGACTTCCTCTGCGCTGCCTCTCCTCCTCATGAACCTCTGCAAACAAAACTGATCTGTCATGATTTTCCTTGATGATCCATCTACAATAATTGGTTCTGGTGTTACCTGTAATCCCTGACAGCCTGACTAGTTAATCCACCCTTATATGCCTTCCCAGAAAGATCCCTGTCAATCTTCCTTGGTGTCCCCTTTGATCTCCACATACCACATCCTTGATTTTTGCACCCTATTGTTCCAAAAATTACATACCCTTTGGCAAGTCCCACTGCATACCCCTTAGTCACCTTTGGATACATACTTGATTGTTCTATAAACTTTCATCTTGCCATAAACGTTTCTAAAATTATACAAATAAAACCCTAGAAGACATTGTCCCTAAATCCATATCTGCAGAACATTGATGACTCCTGCAACACAACCCTTCTTTTTTGGAAAAGGTAAAAGTCAGGATCAGCATCCCTATTGTGCTGTGGATCCCGCATCTGCCAACTGCTGATCCATTTTCTGCTTTGGCTGGAGTAAGAAATATGCTGGTCTCAGCTTGCTTCCCTAAGGTTCTGCAGATCCCACATCCCCCCACTGCTGAGCCTTCAGGTCTGCCTGTTTCTTCTGAGCCTTCTTTTTTCCTTTGCCTATAAATAGCCACCACAATGGTGAGGTCAAGGGTTGATTTTTCAGCTTCCTGATACCAGGAACCTTGCAGTCCTTTAGCTATGGAAAGTAATAGTGGTGTTTTAATATTTATAATAATGAGAATTCCAAGAATTAAGACATAAAATTCTCAAGGCCGGATATTTCAAGAGAAAGTGCAAGTTTGATAATGGTTTGATTGAAAGTTTTTATAATATGTTATAAAAATAGGGGCCACAGTATTATACTACTGGGGATCTTTACAGACAAACAACCTCTCTTCAAGGTGTCAATTTGGTAGTATAAGACCTTGGCAATAATGGTGGCCTCTTTAGAGGGCTTTTATCCAGATAAACTGGCAGGGAAATCATGGCACTAAAAGCCAGATAACAGTAGAGAAATCACTTGATTGTAAGTAATAAATCATGGTGGTTCAGTTAAAGGTTTTCAGATCAAGAGTTCAGGGTTTTTGATGAATAAACTTCAGATGAAAAAGTAAAGGGTTTAGAATTATTCAATAATAAATCAGGATAGGGCCATATATCACTTGCTTAACTCTTTTAAGCACTTTATCATGGATGGCAAGATTTCTGGATACTAACTGGTGAATTCTGCGGTTGAATAGGCCAAAGAAGGTCTGTATAAATACATTTTTGGGGTGAAAATGAGCTTCTCAGGGCGCTTAGAGAGGGTTCAGCCCATGGGATGAGGCTAGCCAGCCATCCAGGGGAGGTTTTTCACGTTTACTTGGTGTTTTCAATCAGCTGATCACAGATCTACTGAATTTCTGAACCATTTTAGCTGCAGGATCTGTTAATGTGTTCATCTTTAATTTTGATGATTCTGCACTTATCCTTTGATTGTGTTATTATTATTGAAATAATGTGATCAAATGTGAGTATTTGTTGATTTAAAATCAACTTCCAATCACAGCTATAATTTTTACAAAATTTTTATGTTATATTCTTGATATGTTTTGTGGTCCTTGAAGATCTGGATCAGTCTGAGTTGTGGTGATCCTTATTATTTTTATTTCAAATAAAGAGTATTTCTGTGTGAGTTTTCTGTTTTTTTGTTGGATAAGTTATGTTTTCAGATCATTTTTGGTGCATATTTCACTTCATTACATATTCAAAGATGATCCAAGTAGGTTGTAGCTGTTACAGACTGTACCTTCTGTCATTTTAGTTGTCTGGCAGCTCTAGCATGTGGTAGTTGATGATCTTCTGCATGCAGCTTTGTGGGACTATTTTTTTTGCTGGTATATTGACAGATCTGACAGATGCATGCGCCTCTGGACACCTTATGCAAGTGTAGCATACTTAGAGACGCGTGGGAATTGTGACAAAACACAATTTTGTGTGTAACTCCTAAAATATACACAAAAATTCAATTTGGACTGAATTTGAGGTGTGAAACCTATATTTAACAATATATGTGAAATATTTTAAGGGCCACAAAGTTCCAAAGTGGTTTCATGGCATTTTGGGCATTTCTTGTTTAATTATGTAAAATATGACAGAGTATTATTTCAAGGGTGTGTTTGGTGAGTGACCCTACCTAGTTTTGGGTGGGAAATCCATTTCTGACATAATATCAATGGATTTCCCACTCCTTCCTGTTGAATTAATTAATTATTTTTATTTTTATTTTATTTTGTCTACTTTGAAAGGTTGCTCTGTTTTAAGTAGCAAGCTGAAATTATTAAGGTTGAAAAGGCCAATGAGTTAACTGCTCAAAGGGGAGCCAGCAACAAGATATGGTGGGTGGGGCAAGTTGTTCAACCTTTTCTCTAGATGGTTAGGCTTCCGGTTTGAGAGGGGTGGATTGGTTTATGGTGATTTAGTGAGCAGGCAAGAAGGCTGAAATAGGTTGATTTCCACTTGGTTGCAAGACTGGAAAAGATGTGGGTGATCAAAGAAATGCCAAGTTTTTGGGTTGTGTGGAGGTGAGCAGGCAAAATTTGGGGAGATGGTGGGATGAGGAGACTAATGGTAGTCAACAGTGGAAGATATCAATCAATGATGATTGACTGATGGGTGGGATGATTTGAGGATGGTTTGAGTAGAATGTAAGGGCACTTGCCAATATATTAAAGGGTTTTTTCAAAGAAAGGCATTCAATTCCAATATTAGCAAGACCAATTATACAATTCATAGACAGAAGTATCAGGTATCTAGCTGTTGTTTACTACAAGGATAAAATCCATTCTAATTTCATGTGGAGGCTTGAAATGGAGCCAGGTTGGCAGGTAACTAATAGGGGAAGGAAGCCTAGTACCAGGATAGATCCAAAATTGATCAAGCAGAAGATTCAGTGGATGGAGTGAGGACTCCAGGGTGGGTGGGAAGCCAAAGAGGGCTCAAAGTGAGTCTCCATGGTACTAGGATGAAGGGAGACTCCAGGGATGGAGTGGGCTGAAAGTCAGGATGAAAAAAAGTAGAATAGATTACATAATGAAAGGCTAGCAAGGGAAGAAAAAGTGAGTTTTTATAATGCTAATTAAACCTGTGATGCCCTATGTTTGTAGCATATTAAGGATAACTCAAATTCTTCTCTTTCTTTCATCATAATGAGAATTAGAATTTTTAGTGTCATCCCTTTTTTAATATGTTAATTTTCAGTATTTGGGTGGTTAAAAGGGCTGTGGTTTGAGAATAGTGATGAATATCTGAGTTTTGAGGACAGACAAAATTGGTTCAGCATCTCCTGGAACCCATATTAAGATGAAATACTTCAGACAGACATGAAAACTGTTGAAAATACAGTTGAAAAAATAATATTCTTATCAAGTTTAACATGAAATGTTTCAAACAAATGAACCAAATAGCAATCAAAATCTGGATCATAAAACATAATTGGGTTTTTATTGTTTCAAATAAATCTTAAATATACAGTAATAAATAGAAATTTTTAAACTTTGAACCTTTACAAAAAAAATAAAAGATTAAGGAAAGAAAAAATTACAAAAAATTCAAAAAAATATCAAAAATAAAAAATAATATAATACAAAATCAGAAAAAAAATGAGTGGCAGGACAGCCACCCCCTGATCCAAGTTGGGACCAATTTTAACCCTAGGGTGAAACAATTTTATTTTTTTCAATTTTCTTATTTGAATAATAATTATATATATATTTAGGTAGGGGAAAAACACTTGGGGTTGGAGAGCACCATTACCTGACCCAATTTGGTGGTGAAAATCTTGATATTTTGAAATTTTTTTTTCTAATTATAATAATGATAATAAATTCAAAACAAAGAATGATAGGAATTTCAAAAAAAGAAGAAAAAAGAAAAAAAGAAGAAGAAGAAATAAAAAAGAAAAAAGAAAAAAGAAAAAAGAAAAAAGAAAAAAGAAAAAAGAAAAAAGAAAAAAGAAAAAAGAAAAAAGAAAAAAGAAAAAAGAAAAAAGAAAAAAGAAAAAAGAAAAAAGAAAAAAGAAAAAAGAAAAAAGAAAAAAGAAAAAAGAAAAAAGAAAAAAGAAAAAAGAAAAAAGAAAAAAGAAAAAAGAAAAAAGAAAAAAGAAAAAAGAAAAAAGAAAAAAGAAAAAAGAAAAAAGAAAAAAGAAAAAAGAAAAAAGAAAAAAGAAAA